>JACJUY010001683.1:0-53207 GCA_014220935.1 Platorchestia sp. MABIK | reverse complement strand
GTTGTGTTTGAGGGCTTAGGTGTTGAGTTTAGAGTTTGAGGGCATAGGTATTGAATTTGAGGGCTTAGGTGTTGTGTTTGAGGGCTTAGGTGTTGTGTTTGAGGGCTTAGGTGTTGTGTTTGAGGGCTTAGGTATCGAGTTTGAGGTTGTGAGTCATGTACTGTTGGTTTATACTCATCCTTGTGACTGACTGGGTCTTGACCTCTGTATGCTGACTGAGTTGTCGATTCACGTAAGTGCTGAGCTTGATATCCGTCTCGTTGCTCACGTTTTCGTTGGACATGAATGGGTACGAGTGTATGAGTGTCCATTCTACAAGCGTGTCTCATGAAAATGAATATCACAGAGAAAACAGAAATTTGATAAAACACAAACCATCTCCACATAGTTACAAATACAAATAATGTGAGTACTATCCAAATGCGTAAGTTTATAACAGATCATAGCAAAACTATCTCATTTAGAGCGTGAAAAAAAAGCAATTACGAGTCAATTTAAATAAGTAATCACATTATATGAAAACGCGTACTCATTTTAGGCGTGTAAAGATAAAAATAATAACGTGTCAACTACAATAAGTAATCACATAACATGAAAACGCGTGCTCACGTCATTGGGTGTGATGTAGTTGCAGTAACAGTAAATGGGGTAACTGCCCTTCAGGTCGCAGATATTAAAGTCAGGCGGCAGCGTGGGGGGCTCATCCGCGTACAAAGTTTCCTCCTCAGCGTTCCGCTTCACGAAACTTTCGGCAGTTGCGGAACTGCAGCAGCAGCAGTTCCATAAAACCAGGAATGCAGAAAATAATAGCACGGTTCCGTTTGTGTTCGGGAAAGTCACCCCCATCTTGAATGCCTTCTGTAGCGCTTGGTTTTGCGTCAGAAAGTGAAGAGAAAGTGAAGAGGCTGAAACTTTAAGTTTAGCTTTTGTAATGACACTGCTGTGTTATTTTTCAGTTGATGTCAGCCACTGCCATGTAAATTTCTGAAAAATTCTGAATAAATTCCTATTTTCTAAGCAACAAAAAATAAGTACAAAATGCTATAAGATAGTATTTCTAACGCGATTCTATATTCGTGAGATGGTAAAGCGCTCGAATTCGTTCGATACTCAGTACCTGCTAATCATGATCTGCAAGAAAAGATGCATTAATTACCTCACATATCAAACATGCATAAATCTAGGTATAATAATACTGCATGGTAGAAGAATAAATAACTAATACAACTAGCGACAAAATTTCTCGTGGCGATACAGCATTTGCTCATATTATCGTTTGCATTCACGCAACAAAAGTATATTCATATTTTTACCACGATCATCGGCGTGTCAACAGGGAACGGAAGAAGCATTTTATGCATTGTAAATATTTGCGTTCAGTAAACATCTCTAACATATGCAGTGAAATAATGAGCTAGTTGTTTTCATGAGGCTAGGTTAAATTAAAAAGCATGCGTTTTTTCACATTGATGGCATATTTTGAACAAATTTAATTTTTTTTTCTTGACATATTATTCACACCTCGATGCAAGTGGCGTTTTGTCTGCACTCTTACGCAAAGACGCAAAGTCACAATTTTGTGTTGGTGGCGCATAGTCGCTATTTTCATATTCGCGACGCATCGTCACGATTTTTTGTTGGTGACATCGAGTCACAATTTTGTGTTGGTGACATTTAGTCACAATTTTGTGTTGTGACTCAAACTTTCAATGTGCTTAGGACTTATTGTTTACAATTTTATACTATTCAATTAAGTGTTCCTTAGAGTTTCGTTTCATTGTGCAAGTCATTTAGGTAAACACAGCGGAATAAACGCTCATTCTGCGTTATTTTTGCAAGGCGATAAAGGAAAATTTTTGCCTCACTACAGCACGTATCACAAGTCGACGTCTGCTCAACAACTCGCCATGAGGAGAGTGAACTGAGAAATGCTCTCGCAAATTAAGCTGTTAAAGCAGAAGTAAGTTTCAATTCGAGTGTAATATTCAACTTTTCCATGACAAAATGCAATAGCAGAAACAAACCACGCACTATAACGCACAGGAATTAAACACACTAATGATTCACAACGATGTACACTAATCACACCCAGCAACGCTCACGAATCCTTCACTGCAACGCTCATAAATCACTAAAAGCAACTCTCACGAATCACTAACATCAACACACACGGATCCTTCATAGCAACGTTCACGAATCATTAAATATCAACGCTCACGAATTACAAACATTTACGCTCACAAATCACTAGCATCAACACGTAAGAATCATTCACATCAACGCTCACGAACCCTTAACACGTTCACGCAGCTGCGAGTTCTGCAGCGGCCACGGGAGCCATGTGCGGACGCTGCATTGTTTACAGTGGCGCATTTTTGAGTATCTGGCCCGTACTTTTGCGCGCACCTCGACCCGTCAGTGTCTTTTCTTGGCGTCTGCAGAGGCCGTGTTTACACGCACGCGTTTACGCCCCCGTGTGTCTGCTCGGCTACAAATAAACAAAACTCGTTCTTGTATGGGCCGAGTAAACTCACGCGAGCTAGCCGAGTTGCGCGTAGACTTGTGTGTTAGAATAGTGTGTGATCTCTAGGAAATTGTGGATGTTTGAATAGATTCTATTAATGAATTTTCTGTTCTCGTTCTTGTATGGTCCGAGCAAACTCACGCCAGCTAGCCGAGTTGCGCCTTGACTTGCATGTTAGAACAGTGTGAGTATGGGATCTCTAGAAAATTATGAATGTTCAAATAAATTGTTCATTAATTTTTTGGTAGGTTTTGAGGGTTTGAGGGCGGGCTTGTACCTACCAATGTTGTTGGGGAAGCGCTAAAAAATGTTCCATGCCAAATGTAGCTGAAATATACGAGTGCAGATCATTAACAGTGTTGATTAATGATAGAAAAATTAATTATAGTGCTGGAGAACTACACTGCTGAATAATAACAGTGATTAACAACAGTGGTGAATAACTACACTGCTGGTTAATAACGGTGATAATTAACAACAGTGCTGACAAACAAAACTATTGAGTTATAACTACTAATTAAGAACAGGTGGACTTGGAAGAAACCACACAGTAACAAGTGTGTAATGACTCGGGAAAAATTAGTGACATTTGCGGCACAATGCGCTAGTTTCACGTGTGTCACTGTCCTAACTGCTAAAATATGGATAATAAGTACCGTCCAAATCTCCCCATCAATGTGCAGAGAGAGAAAGCTGAAGATTTACAATCAAAGTAGCTCCTTCTCCTCGATTCAAACATTGGTAAAGCGCGCATGATATTGGTGCCACAAAATTTGGCCTTTTCTTCAAGATTAAAGCTCTTGTTTTTCCTCCATCTCTCCTTGGCTCTTCTAAGCCCAACCGCCACCACCCCCTTGCTTCTGTGACCCACTGGCATAGAGGGCTCAAAAATTGAATGGGAGGAGACAATCTACTCGCATGACTCGTGAGTAGACAAAAGGTCATTCTAGCCTTTGCCAATTTCCCCACTCTAGCAACACGTGAGACGAACAGTACAATTCATAGAGCTCGAAAATTTCGAGGGCGTGACTCGTGAGTAGAAAAATGGTCATTCTTGCCTTTGCCAATTTCCACACTCTATATAGCAACACGTGAGACGAACAGCACAATTCACAGAGCTCGAAAATTTAGAGGGCGTGACTCGTGAGTAGAAAAAAAGGTCATTCTTGTTTTGCCAATTTCCGAGGCCGAGACACACGTAAGACAAACAGCACAATTCACGTGTTCAAGAGAGCCAGCTGTGAGAGCCGCTCGTTTTAACTCAGCTAAATGAATATGCGTGTCAGTTTACACTGCTGAATGAGCTGTGTAATAGTTTTATTCAGTGTATTGCGTGCTTGTCTATTCACGCATTCATCCCTTGGTATGTCAACCATGCCCTACTTTGCTTCATGTCATAGAGTCTCTTCGGTGAGTCGACAATTATTGACGTCTTGTATCATTTTCTGCGTAAAAGTAGAAAACTTTTTTCCAGTTTGGTCGAATTTTCAGTCGTTTTTTATCAACGGCAGAATGCTTTACTTTTCTATCGGATTCTTTTTTTTATTAAAAGATAAATTATGTGAGCAAATTGAGGGATAAGAATAAGTCAATGTTCTTTATCTTTATCTTATGTTCTTAGACCGACCTTTGGAAGTATTTTTTTGCTCCTGCGAGATTTAGTTGCTCACTGATTTTTCGTCCTGAATTGGAATTGATTCCTTTAATGACAAATTTACGTCAATCCGAACGATTCTCGTGTACCGATGGCCAAAAATATATACACGTCACTTGTACATTACTTGAGAGTTTTGAACAACATCGCCCTGATCCAAAAATTCTTGATGATGCTGTACTGCCATCAACGATTTTTTCTTCACTGTAAGGATCATCTTCCATCTCATATATAATCCTCTCGACTTAACTAACATAGTCGTACACGATGGGCTTCTGAGTACGTTGGTGTTACGACACGTGTTCGTAGAGCAAGAGCCGATGAACATAGAAGCGTTTGTGTCGGAACAAGAGCTCACTCAATCTGCGCACCACACTCAAATGTCAAGGGATCGTGACTTATTCTGTGATCAGTTGTAAGATGCTAGTCAATACAAAATGATCGATGTTCAAAAAGTGCCATAGCATTAGAAATTTTCAAAACATCTTTATTTTAAGGAATAAACCTGTGTTAACAACAAACTGAGCTCGTTCATCTGAATATTGATTCATTCTCACAGTTTAATTGTATATATAGTATACATAGAGAAAAAATTTTGTTACCTTCAATTTTTGAAGCCCTTTGAGTTTTCGTGTTTAAATTTTCTCTAATGCAATTTTTTCTGACCTGATACGCTTTCGCTTGCGTTTCAAAAAAGAGTATTGTTCCGAAACGTTCATTTGTAATACATTGATTTCATATTCTACAGCACTTCCCAGTATCTTTCTACTGCAGTTTATTTTGTGGAGAATTTGTGTGTGTCTAGAGTGTGGTGAGTTTATACTCATTTTTTCTGCGGTTGGTTGCATAGTTGCTGGTTTGGTCCGTCGTAAGTTAACCGACTAGATTGCTCAGTCGTAAGTCGGTGCGTCAGTTTACTCTGTCGAAAAAGTTGCATCAGTTTCGGTGAGAAGATCAGTCAGAAGATGCTGGTCACGTTGGTCAGGCCATTTGATATTCAGGCGCCGGACTCGGTGTCGGTCGAATATTTTTTGCAAGTCGCACTTAGACAAGCGCGATTTTTCCACGTTACTCGAAAACTCTATCCGACAGATAGAAAGTTCGTCACAAAGTTTGCGCTTCTTCCGAACAAGTAATTGGTTGAGAAATTATTACTCACTGCAGATCGGTTTATGAAAATGAGCTAATATAAAAATTTCCGATCAAATTCTGATTTGTGATTGATGGAAAGCCTTTTGCATAAGCTTCGACGCCATGTCAATGGTAAAACGTGGTTCTTGTAAGATTTTCCAGAGCTAAAAAGAATGAGGGTTCCGTCCTTCATATAGGCTGCTCTGCGTCTTCACGGTTTGATTTCTTTAGTTACTTTGTTGAGTGTTCAACACTGATTCGAGTTTTCATCACCTTTCACGTTCTGACAGGACTGTCAATTATTCTAAGTCAGTCCGTGCCCCACACCCCGGTAACATTTTACACACAACATTTTCAATCAATTGGACTATTAGAATAATATGTGGGAATCAGAGTCAAATTTTTGTAAATTTGCATTACTCGTTGTTTAGGAAAACCGTTTGACTGCAATGTATAGCTAATTCCCCCTCAAGTTTAACCACGGGAAACGTGCTCCGCATTTAGTGTTTTATCATCTTTCCCGTAAACAGTACAGCTTTCTTAGAATAATTTCACTCGTTTAATGATCTTTTTCATAATGATCACAATCATCTTACATAACTGACTGTCACGATCATCCAACACAATTTTCTTGTCAGCGTCGTAACTTAGCAGACGATATTTTTCGCTTTGCGGTATAACGATCTCTTCTTCGATACGCTATATCTTGAAACCTTTAACATTTTGGCCACCTTGGCAATTGAAGCTCTAACCATGGATACAAGCAGAGTTGCCAAATAATTCAGTCAGCTTATGGCTAAATTCTAAGGGGAAAAAATGGCCAAAATGGCCATTTCGAATACACAGACATTTGTTTAATTAAAAATCACTATACTAATAAACTTGATACTCAAATTGGCAATATTATGTCATGAGCACCTTCTCGAGATGTCGCAGGTCTTCTGTTTCTCGAGTCGTGCGGTAGTGTTAAAAATGGCCCAGCGAATTTTCTCATGGCCATGGAGTTTAAAAATTGGCCAATCTGGCAACCCTGAAAACGAGCACCATCATTTTTCCCACGTCCGGATTTCCTTAGATCAGACATAATGCACTCACAGATACACAGAAAACTCTTCTGACGACGACTGTCATTTCTAATATTTTGAAAACATTGTACGGGTGACTATAGCGAGCAAAGACATACCGCCACTATAAGGTTTGGTTAAAAATCATCATTTATGTTTAAGCATGAATTTCACGAGTTGCTTGTTTATTTTTGGTCAACCCTTGCATCCGCTCAAGCAAACAATAATCAATGAAAAGGAAATTAAAATATACGTACTCACGTTAATAGTGTTGATAACTTGCTTTGTGCAATTCTTTTACCCACACCACAGTGTCAAAGTTTTAGGACTCAGTGGGTGGAATTAAATTTCTGTATTATGTATTTGAATCTTACAAAAAAGCTTCTTTTCTTTTTGGTGGATGAAAAGTGCTCATAGTGGCACATCAATTTTCAAGATTAATTTTCCTTCTACCGTTTTAACATAAATTAAATGAAGAAGGCTTATATACTGTATTTTGACACAAAGCTCTAAACGGCGTGTAGAAAAGTTTTCAGGTGGTCAAAATCGAGTCTTTCATTAATTTTTTAGAAACAGTTTTTCCAACGGAGACAGTCTTCCATTATCTCCGAGTCGGAAAAGATCTCTAGAGCTGGAATGGATAAGTCGAAATCCGCAAATGGTTCATTACTCATCCACGGGGCGATTTATCGCCGCCGATTCGTCCTTCTCCATTAAGGCGCTTTAATTTTCTACCAAGAAGTTAAAATCAAAGACCATTAACCTCTTGAGACGATCAAAGGCTCACACATGAACTGAGCGCCTGGAGGTGGTTTGATTAAAAATCCAAGCCAGTAAACGGCGCGATTTAGTGGTTTTTATAGAGCTTGTAAGTATCATAATAATGTCGGAACAGGGAATTTGATGAAATCAAACAGAAATTTCCTGAACACGAATATGGAAATTATTTTCAGATAAGTACGTAGAATATTCTCTTAAATATTCTCTAATTCCTAGTCCAGTAGGAAATGGTGACTTTCTCTTACCCAAAATTAAATCATACTTTTGTCCAAGAATGACTGATAACTTCTGTTGAGCATAAACGTTGAACGATCTTAAAATTAAAATTTAAAACAGTAAGCTTACCTGAGAGTGTAGATCAATTTAAACACACCATTAACCTCTCTATCAGAGCGGAGATACATTTTACTTCTCTATCTGTGCGAAATTTTTAACCATACCTTTTACCTCTATTTCAGAGAATAGATTAATTTAAACATACCTTAAACCTTCCTATCAGAGCGTTTTCTGCCTTGGTAAAGTATGAACGTTTAGAATAAGGAACAGAAAATCAACCATTTATCACTCATCTCATTTTTTCTTTCAAATTATTATTGGTTGCAATTGCTCAATTTCGAGTGTTTGAAGCCTACACTATCTTGCAATTATGCCGAAATTTTTTGATTGACTTTGAGTCGTCCCTCCACCGCCGTCGTGTGTGTGTGTGACGTCAGAAACAAGGCTCGTTTCAGATTGAAATTATTACCTTTTAATTTGGAAACATTCGCGGTCAGCAACGCATTAACAGCGCCCCATTTTTCACAAAATGCATTAATTTCCTTACATCAACCGATGTCTGAGCTCGTGCTTGTTCCAATGTAATAATAAAAGAAATTAAATTCAATGAACTAATATTGTACTTTACATGCGAGACGACTCTAAATTAAAATAGAAACATATCTCGACACAAAGCCAGATGTTCAACTTCAACATGTAAATGTTCACTAAAAAAAATAAGATTTTTGAGAAACGGGTGCTTTTTACTACAGATGCTAACAGTGCATCCTGCAAAGCTTGAGAAATGCGTCCTTTTCTTCAAGTTATGGGAGCTTTACAAATTTTTTCGGGGACATATCACAACCACTTTTTGCGCCTCGAGACTCTGATAGACAGCAAAATTCTCTGGCTTTAAAAACACAAGAACAGAGGCGGCGTTCCCCGCTCCAACGTTACTCTGTGAAAACAGGAGCATGGAAATTATAATACAACACTGCTTATGTTAATAAAATTCCCTCCACTGTTTTATCTACGGTTGAGAGAATATCTAGATATATAGTTATCAGTCATATATATATGTATATATATATATATATACATCGTGGTTAGGAGAAACTAATAAGTTTCTTTAGTATGTGCTCGAACATATTATCTGTCAGTATCTAGGTAGAAGTTACCGACAAATATCATCATGAGTTCTCTACGTAATATAATATATGTATATTATATATTGATATTACATATTAATAATATTATATTAAAGATTATTTTCGAAAAGGGTCAGTAACTTCTGGCCCACCTTGTACAATCGTATATCTGAAAACACAGACGCTGCAGGAGCATGAGGTACCCAAGCATCAGAATATTACCAATACCTATCCAGAGTTATTCAATTTTTCTTCTACACGTCGAACACGCAGTAAGATGGACTGTTGCTGTTACTATTGACCTTCCAATAAGAAGGCAAGTGCGCCTGTTCTGTTATGCTGTCAGCGAAGCAGACAGGGCGAATCTGCCTACGTCTCTGTGCCGTAACTCGAGGCCTCATAAATTAGAGTTAAACTTGAAGAGACGATCAGCAGCACCAGCAGACACAGGCTGAATATATGTACGTACATGAGTGTCCCACATGCTGCCCTTGCTCAAAGAGTGTCGAGCTGCAGAAAGCCTTATTTTACCATCTGTATGTTGGGGTTCTTCATGATATGCTCGTTGCGGAATGTAGGTGAGTGAAGTCAGGACAGGTTTTATTTTCGCAGTCTTGCTGTGTGAGGTCAAATGGCGGATTGTAGAGAGTATTGGACGCAACGTCGCGGTGGAGTTACTGTTATGGAAGAAGCACAAATAATCTTGACTGGAGATGGGAAAATTGTAAGACATAAATTGTGAATGAAATGTAAGCACAAATTATATTGACGGGAGATCGGGAAATTACGGGTCGTAAATTATAAATGAAATATAAATAGAACTGCACCTAAATGCTAAAGCTCCTTTGACGTAAAATGTGACATTATATATGCTCATTCGAGCAGCGAATTTTCATCAACAAATGACTTTTCTTGTTGAAACACAAGAGATGATCCACGCAAACAATTTGCGTACGAGCGTTGTCGGCTGCTATTTTAAACAAAATTAATCAGGAAGACAAAGCACAAAATTTCTGATGAAATTTCTGAGTAATTTCCATGTTCAAGTTCGCTTCATGAGTTATGCTTGCTTGATGTTCTCTAGAGTCTCTTATACAAGCATGGGGATAAGCTTCTTTCCTCCGAAAAAAATGGTAAAAGTGAAATTTTATCCGTTTATAAATGAAGATACAGACGTAATGTCAATATTTTTATGAGTTTATTTTCAAGTATCGTCTCTCCAGCGAGGGAAGTCAAGGATTTCCGACGTATTCTTCTATTTCTATCTATTCCTGGCAGATAGACAGTTCTCACCTTGCTTTAAAATATCATTAATGAATGACGCTAAATTTATATCCCTTTCCTGCAACGTTCCGTTACAACTTAGAGTAACAAAAAAAATTCTATTTCAATTTTGTACTATCAAGAACTTAAATATCCATAACATGAGCAATTGGCTCAAATGGTGCAAAAGGAATTCATGATCTTCCCATCCACGTCTTGCTTCAGACGACCCGTCATCATTCTTGTTCTCAGTCGCAAATTTCGAGCCCTCATCTATTGTTCCAAATTTTGCGCTCGGCGTCCCCGAGAAGAAGCACCACAATAGAGTGAAAATTTATCCCGTGCAACCTTATCTGTCTAAATTTGCTTGTCGCATAACTCGCCGGACTTACGAGCTCCAAAAAGAGCTGCCTTGCTTGAAGTATCGTTGCTCGGAGCAGCGGTCTTTGCATGCTCGAGCCCATGACGGGATCCATCCGAGCTTTCTTTGATACCATCTCCACTTTTTAGGCCTTTGACATACGACTCGTGAGATTAAAAACCCCGGAGATGTGCGGCAATACGGGTGTATAGAACAAAGGCGCGTGTGCGTCCTAGCGTAATGCGATATTTGTATAGCAATCCTTCGTCTACTTTTGAGAGACTGAACTGTGTGTAGGGAGGGAAATGTTGTCTAGAATGACGCAAGTAAATAATTATTTAACTGCGGTCTGACTCTTAACTTCTATTTATTTTAATTTGAAACTGTGTAAGATTTCTTTCCGTCATGTTCCTCTACCTTATTTGAGCGAGAGTTTTGAAAGTGAAATTGGTTCCAGGATGAAAGATGAGGAACAATGTCACTGTAAATAGTATTTTTGGTATATACTCAACCTAGTTCAGAAAATAACAGACTTGTTTAGCTGGTGTCATTGTACCGTGAGTAGAATTCATTAAATAGTAAATAAATTTCCCAGAATTTTATTTAGTAAGAATAATATTACTATTGCTATCTTCAAAATCATGCGGCTTGCACTAGATGAAGGCACAATTCAGAGCTCAAGTACAAAATGTTTTTGTTCTTTCTAACAATACCGAATAAGTTACTGATGTATTGAGAACCTAATTGAGTACAACAATGTAGTAAGTTAATGGTGAGTATGATTTGTGCGCTGTTTGATGATCCAATCCACGTACGTTCAACCGAAGTCCGGCCTCCATTACGTGGTTTTGTATTGACAGCGGCCAATCATTCCTAAAATCACAAGACAAAATATTCATAAAAAATTATCAGATCAAAGTTAAGAGCTTCCACCAAAGTTTTGAATATTCTTTTTAAATTAATGTTGTTGAAACTAATGTACTGCGTTCTAAAAAAAATACATTTTAGACCCATACAAGTAAATGACTACAATTCAAAACCATGCGCATTGAAAGTGAAAAGACGTAACTTGGTCTATTCGCAAAAATCTATTTATGAAAACTATTGCAATTGGAAACTTGAAATGGTACTGTGTATTCGGACTATTACAAAAACGAAAGTAAGAAATACACACTCTATAATAACACAACTCTCTTCTTTAGAATGATCTATTTATTCATATTGTGGAGGAACGCCATTCTCATGCCTAGAATTTCTCCGTTTGATTTTTTTCATGAAACACACGAGTAAAACGTCACACGAAGCTCCAATTTCTCGAAACTTTATATTTACTTTTGAAGATTTATTCATACATTTCTCACCACCATCTTGGAACGCTGGAAGAGTAATTATTGCACGCTTTAGACAGCGAGAGTTATAGTACTTACGCGCGTGTTCATGCTGCGTAGGAACTTTACTTGTTCTAAAGGCAACCCGACATTCTTTATGAAGGAGCAATGTGTGCCTCGTAAATTGAGGAGTATGTGCAGTAAAGACCAGTTTCTTCCATTGATTGGCAAGCTTAAGCCTGTAATGATCACGCGGTGTAAGATGAACCCTTTGCTCCAATATGCTCCCGTGTGCCGTCAACTTTACATCAAACTTTACGAGCCTTTAAAACTTCTGTAGAAGGAGACTGAAGGTAGGTGCGGCATCAGCATCTCTTACCTTTTTTTGGCTCAAGTCATGTTTTCCAGGCTGTAGAATTTAAAATACAACTCGGAGAGTTTGGGCAGTTAATGTCTGCTGTGCCTGCCCGAATTGTATTTTATAGGAATAATAGGAGACATGAAATGAGGAATAATAGCACAAAATAGTGAGATACTTAAATTATACGCGGACATGTTTAAAAAATGTTAATAATTATGATACTAGAAGTCCATCCCAACATCTTTGCACTGAAATACTATACAAAAAAATGAAATCTTGAGTGATTTCAGGACCAACTAAGGAACCAATTTCTTCATTCAATCCATACGAAGAAAGGAGCGAGAAAAAAAGTAATTATCATTACGGTTCGAAAAAATAAATCTGTTGGCTTTAGTGAATTGTAAACTTTTGTTTGCAAATTTGGTGATGGAGCGTAAATGATTTGGTGATGATTTGCTATGATTGGCATGGCTGAAAATGACAAGTGAAGAACGTAGCGCCAATGATCGGGAATGATCTATAATGACGATAATGAGTAGCAATCATTGGTACTGATTGCTAATGATATAGCAATGAAATGACACTGCTTTGAAATTGTATGGGAATGACCTGGTAATGTTATAACGATATGGTTATGTAACTGCAATGATGTGCGACTTTGATGGCAAAGATGACATGAGGACATGAAATTGATATTGCATTTCACTGGATTACAACAATTACACTTTGTATCTGCATTGCAAAGTGCACTTGAAAGCAAAAATTTGGACTATCTAAATGTTATTTTTGCTTATTCTCACAGAATATTTGCAGTTCGCACCGAAATGTTAAACTTTCAGAGTTGACTGCTCAGTGTAAGCATCACTACGCCGGAAGTATACACTCATTTAAATATCCCGAAGTACAGGTGTGGCTGTAGCACGTTTTCGGCCTTTGAAAACTTATTTGTTATATTTTCCTAATAAGAAAGTGCACTGGTTACGAAACTCGGGAGGTTGACTTTTAAAATAGACAGGAGAATATCAAAAATTCCTAGCATTTTGAACACTGTTGGGAGCTTATATCTGCATGCCTTTCAATACAACGTAATTTATTCAATTTGCTTTTCATTTTTACGATAGAACAGCAGAGTTCGTGTGAAGTGACAGCGCAAGAGGAAGCAGAAAAACAGGTAACGTTTACGCTACAAAATTTGACAAAAGATACCAGAAAAAGGTCATGGAATTCTTGTTTTAGACAAACCTACTTCCAATGACAAACTGCCGCACATTTCAGCAGATGCTTCTAAGGTTCTTTTGTGCCATTGTGACTGGATCAAATTAATTTTTATGTGTGAAAACAAAATGAATTGTTTTGCGGAGGGTTTTCCAAAAGCTGTGTCCCCGACGCCGATCAAAAAAGTTATTGAAGCGCAGCGGTCCTTAACCTGATATGCGCATAATGTAGTGTATCGGTACCAGTGTAAGCTACCTGTTGTGGGGGTCTAGTCGTCACCTACACCCGCGTATGGGATGAGTATTGAGGTGTGCCCTCTTGCATTGGCAGGCTTATTGCAATTCCAACTCGTACTGCATGGGATTTCAGAGATCACGCTCATATCTCTGGCACACCGATTTTAGAACCTAAGCTTCAAGCAACTTTGCTTGTTAATATGTTTTGAAATAATATAGTACTTCATCTGAAAAAACAAACCCCTAACAGTCGTCACGCTTTTGTACTCTTAAGAGTTCTCAGTTAGGGTTTTGTATCAAGAGTAATCTGTTTACTTTAGTAAATATTTTAGGATACGGTCATCGGTTTTACCTTCAGATTTTGTGTAAATTATAAAAATTTTAATGCTGCTCTTTCGTTCAATCTTGTTTTCTCTCCAGCCAAAAAACAATAAGCGCGCAACTTTCATCCCTGTACAATGAATTTAATTTTTCATCTAGGTTCGCGCTGATGACGAGAGGTCGAGATAAAAATTCTAAAAAGAAAAACGTATTTTTTCTGACATAGTTTTGTGATCGTCTCTCAAATTACGATTCTCAAAAAATTAATAATTTCATGGAAATTATCAATCTATTCACATTAATACACCCACACACCCATGGATCACCCATATATGAACAAAACCAATAAAACTACACAGGGATACATACACAAGAGTGCATACATGTATACAGACACGAATGCGTGCAGACAAATGTGTATGCACACATATGTACACAAATACATACATACAAGCGTGAATACATGCACACATGTGTACACGAATACGTACATATATGGACACAAATAGATACATACAAGCATGTTTGCACACCTATGTGCACAAACACACAGAGTAGGTTGGTGTCTATCAATAGACGCCGAGAGACTGTCCCCGCTGCGTCTTCTTGACAGTTGACATCAATCGAGGTCACCTGAGCGCTCAAGTGGGCTGTGATATGTGCACCTATTTGTGGCGTGTGTGTGCGTACGTGTGTATGTGTGTGTACACACAAAAATAAAAGTGTACTTAATGTTGTGGTAAACATCATGGAGTATGGAAGCTTAAAATTTTCAGTCTATACTCGATCGCTGTTCAACAAATTGAAAAATGAGGACTTTCAAGTTTACGCATGATCAGATCAGGTACAAATAGTTCACGACTTAAATAGTTTTGCAGATTTACATCACCTGAAAAATATCATAAGAACATTTGCTCCCGTCAGCTGACTGAAGTGACTGAATTTATTTTGAATTCTGCATTTAACTTAGGTAAATTAGTTACAGGGTATTCTGCATTTAACTTAGGTAAATTAGTTACAGGGTATCAGTTCTTGGCTCAGCTGATGTAAATTCCGTCTACTGCTTAGTTTCATGCACTGCACACGATAATTTTTTTAAATAAAACCTTCAAATCAAGCTCTTTATGGGACAAAATAGTTCCAGAGAGTAGAATTCATGAGGTGAGCAGCCAAAAATGCCGGCATGGTTGCGATGGGAGAAAGGTGTGAGTTTTGTGAACATTTTTCAGTTCGTAAAAGCGGGTCCATGATAAAAAGTTGCTGGACCTACAAAAGTTGCAAAAAACTTGCATTGCCGCCACTTAAATTTGGCGCCTGAAAAATACATAGATACTGAGCAACAACGGAGGAATGGAGAAGTCATCTTCTGGAAGTGATCTTTCGATAAGGTAATACATATACGATAAGGTAAAACCTATACGATAAGGTAATACATATACGATAAGGTAATACATATACGATAAGGTAATACGTATACGATAAGGTAATACATAAACGTGCATTCCATTACAGAGTAATTGGAATAATATGAAGGAAATGTACATTTCGTTGCCAGTAATTTCGTTGTAATTTTTGTTTCGTCAGCAATTTTGTTGTCTGTCTTGATATTAAATAAAAAAAAATTTGTAGTTCTTCAGCATCTAAACTGTTTTTGACGTTCTAACAAATCTTATACAGTGAACTGAATACTCTTCTCTGATTTTTCGTAGTAATTTGTGCATTTTCACCTTTTCCACCCATTGAAATCTCATTTTAAAACCTTCTTTTTTTTATTTCATAAAGATCGTTTTTATAAGGTCATTTTGACTATGAGAGCTCTTTAAGGTGATGTTTTTTTTATTCATTGCTTGTCGGATATTTTTATAGATATTATCACAAGTTTCCAGGCCCATGCCTCAGTCGACTGCTTCTCAAAGTATTGTTTGAATTTTACTTATCTTCCTCGATACAAATTTTTTCATATTCTTCGATTGGAAAGACCTTAGCTAGAACTGAATAAAAGCTTCAATTAACTATCTGTTTAGCTCTCACCTCTAACTTGCGTCTAGTGTATTCCTGTCTCAAATATAATGAATCTTTGTCCTAAGAATTTAATTTGCTTATCATGCATTCCTTTCAATTATTTCCACAGCATACCCATTGTCACCCACATGTAAATATGTATCCCTCTTCTTCTTCACCTGAAATACACACTCTTTTACACACCTGCAAGATACAATTTTCATCTCCCCTTTACAATCTACTCGTTTCTCACCCATCTACGATATATATTTTCCCTATCCGCCTTTCTTGCACATCTACTCACCCACCCACTATATATTCCCTTCACACCCACCTACAATCTACTCCTCACCAATCTTGAATCCATGTCTTCTCGTCCCACCCTCAAAATGCCCGGTCAGTTCATCAGCAATATACTCCTCACGCGTCTACAATACAATCCTTCTTTCCCATCTACAATATACTTCTTTTCATGCATGGACAATAGATCTTTTTCTTCTACCCATCAACAATATACTCCTCAAGCGTCTAGAATATAATCCTTCTTACCCATCTACAATATACTTCTTTTCACGCATGGGCAATATATCTTCTTCTCATAAGCCTCTGTATAACCGCGCACACCCCCTGTTTTTTACCCTCTCACCCGGCTCCAACACACAGCTCCGTCCTAGACCTGTTTCATAACAAAAAATATAATCAATGTCTGTCAATGACGAAGAAGGATGAGGACCAATCGTCTGGCGAGCTTCAACGTCGCATTATCTTCCGAACGCTTGAACAGTTTGAAATGACTCGTTAGAATTAACGAGTGAGCAGGCAGCGCAGTACTGTATAGTTCTTATAAGACTCTAGTTAGATTTTGTTTCAGTACACACTCGCTTACAGCTTCTTCTACGATGAACGCGTCCCAAAAAAAGCAATGCAATTCGCGAAATGAAAAATATTAGATTTGGAACAACGTAGATGAGAAAAGTTTTTAATCCTCCTACTTTTGCGCTTACACTTACACGTTGCAGTGCTTGAGGTTAAAAAAGTAGCGGACACTTTTCTCTCGGAGCGCCATGTGGACAAAGAGCAGTGATTTCCGAATTTTACGATCGGTTCTAATATCTTACGCTTACTATTTTCCTATGCGAGCGAAAGGCGCGCAGAATACTAGCGCTCGTAACGTCCATATGTGAATGTGTGCGTATGAGACCAAGGTCTGTACACAGTGTGAGTGATATGTGAGTGTGCAATCAGCATCTTGCTTGAATAACTGGCGTACCGCTTGAAGGTTACCTGTGAGGGTGTAGCATACGTAAGTAACCCGTGTGTGAAACCAGTGTGGCGAGAGGCTATTCGATATATACACAACATGTGTGGAAATGAGAGTAACATGAAAGAGTTGCGTATGAAAGAATCCTGCGTGTATGATATAACCCGCCATGTTTGCATCTTGTTGGTATCATATCACGAATTAAACAGAATCTCTACCTCCACGAATGTGATCGAGAGGCGCAATGTGATGCACTTTCAAGTGGTCAAGTGATCTCGATCTGCAAGTGGGTTCGGGCGCAGACATTAAAATTTAAGGAATCCTACCAGAATCATCGTCTAATCAAAGCAGAAAGTACAACTAATGTCCTATGTGGATTTAGGCTCTCTTGGATTTGAAACATGAGGCTTTATTCGGCGTGTATAAAAGTAAATTGTTTCTGAATGCAATATATTGTTCGAAACTCGTATTTGCTGACTATACATGTACAGAAGCAGAGTTTTGAGAGTCTATTTACGCTGAACACATCTCAGTGTGCCTGTCGTAGACCTGCAGACATGTGTAGAAATGGCTACCAGCGAACTTCTTGGGTAAATATCCTAATTTTTGTGGGTGTTAAGGACACCATGTGAGAGAAAGTCAAACATAGCAGCAACTCATGTTTGACCAACGCTGCAATTTTATACCTCTAGAGGCAATTAAACATAACCCAATGGGATTATTTTCAACTCTAATATAATGAAAGTCTTCTCCGCTGACCATGAGACCGAGAAATCACAGTCTCAGTTTTCCTATTTATTTGCTGTAGATTGATAGATTTAAAATTTTCAACTACACAGTTGCTCGAATAGTCTATTGCACATAGCACTATGTTGATAAAATGTAGTTCAATTAGTTCATTGAAATAATGACTCATGAATAACTTAGACGTTAATAAGACAAATGTTGATGGATGGTGTCACGTGGAAAAAGAAAATTGAAACCTGTTCACTACGTAATAACGTATTTTTTATGACAAAGTAGTCACCGATAGGGATCAGGCAGAAGGTGCCTCAAAATTTCTTGCATTTCAGATCCCTGTGTAGGGTAAAGTTGTTAGCGCTAGACATACTAGTTTGAACAGCACTAGTTTCACTGAGAAATTGCGCTGCCAGACTTAGGGTGTGATATAGCTCTAATGAGCGGAAAAGTTGATGTTTTACCGATAAAATCCCTTATAAGGTCGTTTTCTATTAAGATATACAAGGGCACAATCCTAAAATAAATTAAAATCATTTTTAAAATAAATTTTTTAATTTTCTCCATCACCAATGGTAGTCTAATACTGCTCCGTGCTGCGTAGAAAATAAGGAAGATCTGAAGTGTTGTACATCAGAGGAACTGCTGGGGCTCAGGTAGAAATGAAACTAATTTAATGGTCTTGATTACAGGTCAAGGTCAACTTGTTTAATTTTATGAACGCTATAGTTTTGAAAAATTTTCCCGAGATTTACGAGCAGGTTCAGTTACAGATATTATCGTCATTGTCTAAGAAGACAGGAATGAAAAAATTAAAGACATTGGATCTTGTCATGGCTCCTCACAATTTCAAAATTGTCAGAGATAAGCTAACTTTGCTATTTCAGCATAACATGATTTCAAAATAACTCGAAACGATATCTATGAATTATCCTTAACTGCTACATTCATCTACTGTCCTAATTATTCGAAACAGTTAATTTCCGAGAACATTTAGCAAGAACCTTGAACATGAGTTCACTTTGAGTGGTCAAGACGAGGTCACACCCGCCTGCATACCGACCAGGTATGGCAGGAGCGATAGCGCTCGCGTAGGTCAGAAGACAGACTTCGAGTGCGTGAAACTTGTTTATTTTCTGCCATAGTCTCTCACTTGTTTTTTTTAGCGCTGTAGGTCTCGCCAGCGTAGGTGGCTCTTTGATTAGATCCTTAAAAACGTTCTTGGGTGCAGTAAGTTATCGAAATACTTTATAAGGACGATCTGTGAGTTGGAACACTTACTATCCTGTGTTATTTATATGTTGGTTTTAAACAGCGCAATACTTACTATCCAGTGTAATTTATAACATGTTTGTTTTAAACAGCGTAAAGCTAAATTAGTTGTTTGAAAGAGTCCTTTCTCTCAGCTTCGCGTTAATTTAATTTTTTGTGCTATTAAACAACGATGAAAACATCTGCTTAGGTGTGTTAGATAAGCGTTTTTCAACGGTGTATAGATATAGATATAGGTCTCCCTACTGCAACGTAGGTATGAGAGCTGAACTTACTCTGCAGGAGGAAGTAGACGTGGAACCTTTTTGTGATTTTATTTCGTCAGCTTATGTAACGCCAAATATTTCTTCACATTCGGTTAAACCAGGAACTAATAAAAATAGAGTCCTCCAAATTAGTTATCATGATCATGCAATGAGGACTAGAAATGATTGAAAAAAGAGCGCAAATTGTTTCCGTAAATCTCTTACATTACATTTCTTTTCCACGAATGATTAATGAATCCTTGAACATCAGGTCCTAAAAAAGTTGAACGATGTGGGAATATTTCCCGATTTTTTAAATTTCGACTACGTGAGTAACTGTATTTAATAAATAAACTTGAGTAAATATTACTTGATATCAAAAATCGAATAATTTTATGTGTTTTCAAATTCAAAAGTGAGAGATGTGGAGCATTGCGTTGAATATACAGTCGAAATGAAAATATACGCTCATTACTAGTCAATTTATAAGTTACTTTTTAATACATGCGCCTTATAGTACATTTTCGTTTTAAAATTACTGGTTTAAGCCGTTAGGCCTATTTCGTCCATTACACAGCAAATTTTCAAGACAAACTGACTTATTACGTTCCAAGCTCACTTTTAACTTTCTATAACAGATACTCAGGAAATAATTCTATCTAAGTTTAGACTCAGGAAATTTCAAACATGATTTACCTACAGTCCCAAAAGCAAACGCGAGCGAAACCTTTCGCAGTGCACTAAAAATATATATTCAAATGTTCACCCAAATGTTTTATCTATGTGTTCGGGTGAGTTTACGACCAGCGCCCTGATAAAAAAGTAAAATCATACCCTGAAATGAAAAATCTCTCGTTTACAGAGAAGACTCTAATGAGGATCTTTATTTGCATCGTCCGAATAAATTTAACACTTTCTTTTAGCCCACGACAAAGAAAATGACTATAAAATTATCTTCGAATCGTCGAGTTGGAGACCACGCATGACGCTGCAGTTTCTTCGATCTCTCAACAGTTTTAGAATTTACAAATTCCGAAAGCATCATTCCTCATTTTTCTAACTTATAATCCCCGGAACATCATTCAAAGAATCACCAATTCCTTTCCCCTCGGTTGTCTTTAGGAAATATCAACAAACAAACGGTGGGATGTTGAAATTTGGTTGGATCAACACACTCCGAGCGCGAGCGTTGTCATTGTGCACCAGCTGTCGCTATGCAAACCAACATCAACGGCCAAAAAATTGTCACTGTAAATTACGACTCTTGGCCGGCACAAACTTGGAGGGGATAAATATCGAGTCCACTCTTTTGAAAAGAAGAGAGGGTGAGCGATGCAATGCTTACCGCTGGTGCTGCTCTTTGAGGACGAGTGCACTCTCAAGGGGGATTGTGGAGCCGCGTCTTGCTGGAGAAGGCAAGAACTGGTGGCGGAGTGGGGCCTGTTACCAGGTGAGTGAGGGGAACAGTAATGTTGCTGCCGTAAATGTGGTGATGACAGCAATGTCTTGTTACCGGGTAAAGTGGGACAAAAGTAATGCCATGATACCCGATGAAGCAGTAAGCAACAATGACACCTATTTTCAGTGTGGGAGTAAGAGCATGTCATGTCACCGTATGTGTTGTGGGAACAGTGATATCTTGTTATTGTGTGGGGTAGTAACATTATTGTACGTTGCTACCGTATGTAGTGGTAACAGTAACAAGTCTTGTCGGTGTGACGGTAGTGAAAACGGTATGGACTCTAGTAACCGTACACGTGATAGTAGCTGTACTGTAATGTTGCCTTGAGTATTTGTACTGGTATCGAGTCTAATTTCTGTGAGAGCGATTGCAACATGCAACAGCACTACCACAACATGTTTTTAGTTGTGTTGGGCCAATAGACTTGCGTTTTAGGAGGCTGGGCTTAACAGGTCAGAACATTACACCGTATAGGGGTGAATAGATGAATGAACAGATACAGATACTAACGAGGTCACGATGTGTTTCGGCACCTCAAGATCCTAAGGTCTGTGTTAACAATGAAGGTAACAGGTGTTTCTGGATCGTGCTCGGAACAACGACGTGTGGTTTCTGTATAGGAGAGATGTGCAGGGTGGTTTAAATTTTCAGGAATGGAGGTGTTCAGGAATGGAGGTGATACTATAAAGCAGAAATGCAGCTACATTTAAAAGAAACGCTCTGGATGAAATTCCAATTAGTTGTAGCAAGACAGAATGGTAACTGAATTTTACCAAGCTCTCTAAATGGAATTCCAATTAGTTGTGGCTAAACAGATCGGTGACTTTAGTTTTAACAAACGCTGTGGACGAAATTCCGATTAGTAGTGAGAAAAAATGAGGCAGCTACATTTCTAACAGATGCTCTGAATGAAATTCCAATGGTTTACTGCAAGGTAAAGTAGCTACGGCGTTTAAAAAGGGTGCTTTGAATGGAATTTCGATCAATTGTGGCATGCAGAGTAGCACTTACGTCTTCAACAGACGCTTTGGATAAAATTTCAATTATTACGGACGTCTTTAACGGATGCTGGAGATGAAATTCCAATTCGTTGCGGCAAGGCGGAGTGGCAACTGCGTCTTTAACGGGTGCTGGAGATGAAATTCCAATTAGTTGCGGCAAGGCGGAGTGGCAACTGCGTCTTTAACGGGTGCTGGAGATGAAATTCCAATTAGTTGCGGCAAGGCGGAGTGGCAACTGCGTCTTTAACAGACGCTTTGGCAGATGACCAAGCGCGCCCGGAAGCGTAAACAGAATGACCAGTAAAGCTTCAGTTTACGAGCCTACCGCCAGGGCGCGTCGCTGCCTTCGAGTTGTAAAGCTTCAAGATTAACAAAGTCTCATTTTACGCACAATGTTGGGCGAAGAAATAAACTTATTTGCGCTTCAACCCGTCCGTTTTCTCGAACTCACTTGCTATTTCTCGAGTTTTTGTGTAGCTTTGCTGTCAAACGCGTCGTCGAGAGGGAAGATCATTTGAGTATTCAAATGTCGGCGTGTAACTGTTGGAGTGGTTTGCTCGCGAAGCAATTTAAAATTAAAAACTAAGGAAATTTACAATGGCAGTTGGCTGTTGAATGTATATCGGTATATAATATTACATATCATCGATAGAACGTCACCTGCCTCACCCCGACTTCAATCATATTTCTGGAAAATGATTTCAATTATTTCAGTTATAAAAATTTTAATTTGTTGTGCTATACTCCCAAATTAGAAACAAGTCTGCAGAATGTTAGAAAACACTTCAAGTTTAAATTTTAAACCGAGAAGTGTGTGGATTAAGTTTGGAAAAAATGCAGTTTCAAAAATAAATCTACTAAGAATGCTAAATCCCACGTCGACTAAACGGCTAAAATCAAAATAAAGAGGTACTAAATTTAGTACACTAATTTGCACTAAGGTGTGGTGACTAAAAATTAGCTAACTTAATATTAAAGAAACTGCTAAGAATATTGATAAAAAAAACTCTTAAGCAGACAAATGCGATGGCCCTTAGCAAAAAAATTACAAGCCTTCACTATGGGGGAATTTGGAAAAAAGTGAGCCATACTCGTTTTGTATTCTTGATTTAAAAGATGAACGCTTTTTACTTCGTTGAGATTAGGGATCATTTTGTGTTTTTAAGGAGGGCTCTAATAGGTTGAGTTTATCCGCAGTATTGACTCAGCCTAGAATGGAAAAATCAGAATGGAAATTTTGTATCTCATCAAGATTTTCAGAGGTATCTAATCTCAGAATTTGATGGGTTACGCAATCTAGTTCTAGTTCTACGATTAAGCCCCCCCTCCCTCCTCACGAGCTCTGTCCGAATATTGTATGTAGTTTGAAAACATGAGCGCATTTCACGGCTTTGTATTAGTTTTCATCATTAAATTTCATCATGTACTCACATCTGCAAATCATTGTAAAGAAAATTTTCGTTAAAACTTACTCCGGCTCACAAGTAGCTATACTCAAATGTGTAAATAATCATTGTACTAGACTTAAGAAGCAATTTCCTGCTGTATCGCATATGGTAAGTAAAATGTTTAAATTGCCTAAATGAATGCTCATATAATATTACTACCTGTACCAGACGAGCAACTCATGTCACTAGCGGAACTTTTGTAATTCATGAGAAAATTGTTACTTGCCATGAAAATTGGTCAAACTTGTAAATTTTTTTCTGACAGTTTCTCACATATCAATTATCTTTTAACGATATGACATATTTTCTATAATAAGTTTGATTTATAACGACGTATACTTAATTACAGGTAATATATTTTAAAACTATGCTTAATTTCATTCGCCCTTCACAAGACGGCACTCTAACTAAGAATTTACTTTATTACTTAATGAATAGTTTGTCACAAAATAAACTAAGCGAGAAGGAATAAGTTCGTTAAATTAATGATTAAACGTGTCATAATTGCTACCCTAGCTTAAAAACAAATATTTTAAAGCACGTTTCATTATACCTACAAATATACCTAAACATCACCTTAGCACCTATCAGAAAAACAGGAAAATGTTTCAATTTTCCAGAGCGGTTTTGGCGCTGATGTTGCTGGAACATGAAAGCAAATCCGGACGACCAGCAAAGTTGATATGCTCCGTACGCTTCTGGAAGTTAGAAAATGCTTCACCCAATAGAAACTTATTTCAGACTGTACGATACACTTCAATGGCTCAATCAGGGGTGTGATTTCTGAAGGCCCTCGAAGTGTTGCCTTGGATGCCAATGAAAACTTGAAGGACGAAAAAAAGTCTCCAGAAAAATGTTAAAATATATCCTGTGGTTTTTGATCTTCCGTAAAAATGAAAGGGTTCCGAAGGTCAATCCTAAAATCAGCTTGTCAGAAGTGAGCGAAGAAATATGAGACGAGAGAAGGGACCCTATCTACAAGCAAAATTTTGATTCCTGCGATTTAAATATTTTCGCTCCATTTTTAGCAATGCAATACGTCGATATTTTGTGGATAGAAAATTTAGAAAAAACATCATTTTCTCTACGAATTTTATCGAAAAAATTTGCTTTGGTTAAGTTTATGAACTGTAAAAGAGGATGTCACTGGCTGCCTCGTCGTTAGAATTTGGAACAGCTGCTTTAAAATCATCATTAGCAATCTTTCTTTTGTCATTCGCTGTAACTTCGAGTGGCTGTTTTCGATTTAAAATTGCTCATTTCTTTCCACATTTTATTGATGTGATTGCGAGTGGCTTTTTGAAAGAATCATATATAGCATTCCGTTGCAGAAGTAGGGTTATGACATAGATTTAATGAGTGAAGAAGAATTCTACAGGTCTGAAGCATTTTTAATCGGAAGGACTCATTTGATTAAATTCTAATACTGAAAATTACCGATGTCGAAGAATTACAACACACTCTTTTAGTTGAGGTCATCGAATTTTAGCATAATATCTTAATAATTATCGCGGTAACTAGAAGCACGACATTTTCTCGAAATTGAAAACATAGACAGCTCAAAGAAGCAATAATTTCACCATAAATGAGAAGGAAATATTTTATTAGCAAATGAAGAGACTTTTCAGTTCTCTGGCTGTACTGGGGTCGTTGCTATCGCAGGTGTAATCCTAATAATTTTATTATTTTGCGCGTAATTTCCACATTTTGAAGTAAGATCAGGTACAACTTTACATTTTGTAAATTCATGCACGAAAAATCAACTAATCAATCAGGGGTAAATGATCAGTCAGTCAATCAGTCAATCAATCAATCAGTCAATCAGTCAGTCTTTATCAATGTCGAGTTCTGTGTCGTAAGTCTGGTTGGCAACACTGAATAGCAGGAAAACGCACATCAACATTATGAATTCAGATCCTCCCTAACTAAGGTAACTTGTTTTTTACGACACTTCTGATATTGATGACACTAAGTATAATAGTAAGGTTAAATTTTCTATCTTCACCCATAGAAGCTCACAATCATCAAGCACAAACATTCGCATTCACTACCATTATCTTATCAAAATTAAAGGTAGAGGGGCTAATCAATAATCCATAACATAATTAAGATGGCTCAAAAATTTGCATTCACTATCATTACCTTATCAAAACCAGAGGGTTTATCACTAATACGTCACACTTTACATATGTATTTAACATCGCTCAAACATTCACATTCACATTACCGTATCAAAATTAGAGAGGCTTATCAATAATACATCACACTTTACATATTCAACATGACACAAACCTTCACATTCACATTAACTTATCACAACCAGAGGGGCTTTTTAATGACATATCGCACCTATCATAATTAACATACGCAATAGAGCGAGACGAGAGTCGTAATGGATACAAACACGAGTGACAGTCACCGCTGGCTTTGACGTATCACAGGCCTGGAAACGACCTGCGAGACTGCATTGCTCTGGAGCACAGTTGGAGTTGGTGGAGCCAATGGCTCGTGTCCAGAGAAGGCGGTTGAGCCTCGTATGACTTTCACAACTTGGTCCCATAACACAAGATTTAGGGCACAAGTTTGGTCACAAATAGGTGTTGCCGGAGTGTCCGCCGCCGTGTGTGCGACTCGCCAACTGCAGCGCTGCACGTTGTCCTGATAAAGCTTGATTTGGGCTTATTATTTCTGCGGAGTTGTGCACTTCTGCATTCTACTTGCACTCAAATTCTCAGCGCTTGGATAGCTACGAAGTTGAATGAAACCGTTTTTGCCTTGACTGCGTTTTTACATGAAACCATAATGGGCCAAAAAATTTTCACTTGTTGATTTTTATGAACGGAATTATTTCTGGGGCTCCGAACTTTCGAAATAACTATCTTGTGTAACTTATTTCTTCCTCTTACACTTTACATTAAACTTTAGAGTGTTCTGTGGAAAAATGGAATCGGGGATGAAGTTTCCCTATTTAATGAGTTCATTGCTTCTTTGTTCTTCCTCGAAAAAATGAAGGCAAACTGCTTCACTTTCAAAAGTTGTTCATACAAATTTCGTTTTGAAGTTTGTAATCTCGTCTCATAATAATGCAAGACTCAAGGCTCCTTGTGATTGTTTTTCGGTACTTGCATTTAGATACATTTTATTTTTTATACCATGTGCCGTTTCCCCTATTGTCTATTTATTATCTTTTGCTGACATTGTCTTGAATTATTAACATGAGGCGACGTATTGTACCACAATACGGCGTGTTCATGTTTTTCTGCTGATTTTTTATTGTTATAGGTGTAATTTGGATGTTGACACTATTTTGAAGAGCATACTGAAGTGATGTGTGGCATTTGTTCATGTTGACTTGAATATATATGTATATAAATGTTCAGTTGAGAAAACAAAATGTGAATAAACATATAACTTCACATTAAATAGTTCTTTATTATCGCAGGTCGTTGCGTTTTCCCGACAAACGTGTCTGCTAAATGGACTTTCTGAACATCCGGAGCTACAACATCGAGTGTTCATAACAAAGAAGTTATTGAGAAAGCTCGTCCAAGTTCATTGTCTCTATATAATAACGTAATCAAGAAAATTTCCCACGCTAATTTTTACGTTTGATACTTAAGAGCGAATTTATAATTTAGAAAGCGACTTATCTTCCGTTTGAAAAGAGAATTTCTTTGATTCTGGGGCCATTTATCTAGCATTTAGGCGGAGACGTGGAGCCGGAGAGCGAATTCATTCCGTTCTCTTAGAAGCTGAGCTTTTTGCGGGGCAGTCGCGCGCGTATCCGCCTTTCTCGAAGTTTTGTTTTGTGAAGTTGCCATCGAAAAGTTAGTCTGCTCGGAGGCCTGGCGTAAAAAGCCTCTAATCGAGTTATAAAAACCAGGAATTCAGTAGATTTATGCCTGCCTAATGATTATATAAATGTGGTACCATCATTTTAAGTCAGACAAACTTATTAGAAATGTGTGTATTTTGATTGGACGCTTTCACTGGAACCTTATAAATGGAACACATTACTTAGGGGAATTGAAATGGGAGTCATTTGATGGGATTTGATTCGAATACCAATTCACGTTAGAAAATTGAGGTTCTTAGATTTGTTTGACTCTCCTTTAAGTCAATGTACCGATTAGGCTGAGCAATCGACAATAATCGACACGCTGGCCTTTGTTAATGGGAAGTTTCTGTCTACCAAGTTAGAATTTGACATTAACCGTCGGACACTATGTAGCTTAACTATTCTGATGGTATTTATTGAACCAGAGTTATCCCAACTAGCAAACAAATGATTATTCCTAAATTAACTTCCATTCATTTCGAAAGACCCAAATTTTAATATGTAATACTGGTGCAGTCATATTATTCATCTTTTTATTGAGATTTCTGTACTCCAGCATCTATTAAAAAAAGCTACATCATTTTCTGAACTTTATTTACACTGTTTTGTACAGGTTTATATCATGTAAACATTCAGTTATGATTAATTAGTGTAACTTTTAATTATTGTAACTTGTCATCGAAGTTTGATAACTTTGCAGGAATTTTTCCAATTTTTTTCTCGAGAACTCGGTGCTCCACACTTAAAGTTTTTCATTATCTTACAGACAAAACATCAGCTCCACATTATTCCAGAACCCCTAAACAAGTTAGAAGCCATTCATTTGAAACAAAATTTAGCACCATTTATTTTAAGATTTTACTGATTTGCTGCAGAGTGATCCTAAGCATGACTCAAGTCAAACTTCACTACATTACACACTCGGCTTTAAATCACTTTTAGGGTTTTTATCTAAAATCAACTTATGGCATAAGAATTTGTTATGAAACGATGTTAAGGTTTTATCTAAAACCAACTAATGGCATAAGAATTTGTTTTGAGACGATGTTATGGTTTTATCTAAAACCAACTTATGGCATAAGAATTTGTTTTGAGACGATGTTATGGTTTTATCTAAAACCAACTAATGGCATAAGAATTTGTTTTGAGACGATGTTATGGTTTTATCTAAAACCAACTTATGGCATAAGAATTTGTTATCAAACGATATTAAGGTTTTCATCTGAAACCAACTTATGGCACAAGAATTTGCCATGGAACTATGTTAAGGGTGACATAAATGAAAAAATTCTCGTTTCTCCATTTGCATGTTTTTCTTTCTTTTACTTTATTTTCACGTTGCTCATCTTCGCTGGCCCGAGAAGCTCGTTAATGACAACGCGGACATACCAGAGCATGGCCGCAATCTAGCGGGATCTCCACTAACTCGTATTACGGGCGCAGAATTTCGCAGGAAACTGCGCGTCTCTACCCGCCATGTTTCCTTCACTATTGCTGTTGGGGATGAAGAAACACCATACGTGATGAGAAATACTTGGTCGTGTTTGGCGATAACTCTCTTAGAATGAATTCTGATTTTTTTTCTTCCTCTGTGGCTTTTGCTGCAAACTGTCAGTTTTCTATCAACGTGTGTAGCAAAATTAATCGCTGTTCGTATGTACCTATCGCATTTTAATTAGCGTTGTCGTTGTAATAATGATGGTATTTCATTATTGGGGTAATTTTTCGTTATGTTTAACACTTACACACACCCCACGAGGACACAACTATTGTATCTATGGGAATTAGCTCTCCCAGGGGTAAAATGTGAGGGTCCGAGCTGAGAATAAGGTAGGCCTTCTTTTTGGTTAAATGAAACATCTTTGCTATGTTAATTAAGGACCATCTTCTTTCGGTTCACTGCTGTCCTAGTTTTCAGCATCTGCTACTTTCTTCTATGACTGCTTAGATCTTGTTTCATAATCTTCTTTCTCAACTTACTGTTTCTATGGCCTTCCTACGTAGATTCCGCGTTTCCTTAACTCCATACTAAATAGTGACTTCCTCCTTTCTCTCTTTGGATCGCCTTTGTAGCAGATAGGTAGGCTTAAACTAACTAATAATCTAATCTAATCTAACACTTACAAAATCACTTAGAGGGCAGCTAGCCCACATTTTGTGTGTTTTCCATTTGTTTTGTAGTAAAACCTCACCCATTTATTCGTGAAATTTGTCTCCATTCCTCCATTTTCCTAGGGCAACACTTGACTTGAAAGCAAAAAACATATTTTCGTTCCCTTTTTTAAAAAATATATGAAATATTTTAACTTGCGGTGAAAAGTAATTCCTCACTCGCTTTTTAAATTGTAATTAAATCATTGTGGCAATTTAATGAAAAATTTTTCCGCACATCAGTCACTTTAGGCTTCATTGTTGCTTCACTTTTACTAATAATAAAACCACAATACTTGGTATTTTGTCAGGCCTCATTTTGGAGCATGCCTATACAGCCGAGGCAAAACCCAAAGCAGAAGCCAAATTAAAAAAAATAATAATCCGTTGTAACCGTAGAGATCGCAGCTTAAGTTCTTATGATCCTTTGGCTCGCTACGCGTTGTTTCATCAGGCCAAAGTCCTCAGATTTGTACTTTTTAGAGACAAAATTTGAGTTTTGAGCATCTGGCAACCATGCAGAGCTGTCGGATGCTTAATTCTAAGTTAGAAAATGCTCGAAATGGAGATTTTGCACCGGGAAAATAACTCACAACAAAGTCAAGTTGACAGAAGACGTTTGGCTGCCAGTTCTAACTCTACACAAAGTTAAGTAAATGTAAATCTGGTCTCCGATCTTTACAACGCTTGAGTAGTCCCCATTAAGTCCTTGTCAGTCTGGGTGTTCAGGACGCCTCACAAGTCTTATCAAGTCCCGATAAACCCAAATAAGTCTCGACAGAAGCAAATATGTTGTCCACGGCGCCTTACAAGTCCTGAATACACCTCGATAAACTCGGCCTGTCGTCCATGTTGTCGTCCATGCACCTACCCCTCGTAGGGGCCGGAATACCATGTAAATTCAGTTCTGTTGTATAGAAAGTAAAAAATACTAATTATATCAAAAACGTATTGAAATAAATTAGAATGAGTTTGGTGAGAAGTTTCTAAATTTGCCAGCCCCACACTTGCGCGTCTCTACGCAGCTCTCTGAGTGACAGATTGTTGATTTTTTTTAATCAATTTCGATATTCAAGAAGTAAATCAACTTCTACATTCAAGAAGTAAACCAAATTCTATATTCTAGAAGTAGAAGTAAATCAATTTCTACATTCAAGAAGTAAAACAATTCGAACATTCAAGAAGTTAATCAATTTCTATCTTCAAGAAGTAAATCAAAATCGATATTCAAGAAGTAAATCAATTTCTATATTCAAGAAGTAAAACAATTCCAACATTCAAGACGACACTGTCCACTTTTCAGACCCGGTATATTTTCAAAGCGTGCTGCAGAACACCGGTTGCGAACCAACTGCGCAGCTTGAACGCGTATTTTTTTCACGTCGTTTAGCGCATTGCAAATTTTTAGTAATTTGAGCTGCACTTCGACATGAGAAAAAAATTCTAGCACGTAAAAGTTTTTGAACATTGGCGTTGAAGCAGTGCTCAACGTACAAACTTTTTGAAGCTTCTGAGATTGCGTTACTTTCTTCATTCATTTTCTTGAATCACCGAACGCAGCTTCGTCGAGTTGATGGCAAATCACGCATATAATTTGCATGTCGTCTAAAATGTTGCAAGAACATACACGGGCTAAACATGGCACTTATTTCCGAATATTGTTGATAGACTATTATTTTCACTAGAACTCGCATTACTACGCATATAAATAAGCACAAATGATTGTAAATTAGTGAAAATAAAAGTACCTAATAACAACTATGTAAATGATAAAAGTAATTAAATCAGGCTCAACCATACAAGATCTTGGTCAGCTGAAGGTACACTCACTCAATTTAAATGCCAGGCAACTAATGAATGAATAAAGGTACCTTATAACAACTATGTAAATGATAAAAGTAATAAAATCAGGCTCAAACAAACAAGATTTTGCTCAGCTGAAAGTTCATTCAATATTGATACCAGGTGACTAATTACTCTTAGTGGAACTAATTGATGCTGCATTCAATGAATAAATAGCTCTTTTTTTTCTAGCAATAACAAACTTCGCAGTAATTGCACAGTCCCTGGTTCATCAAAAACGCATTTTGCGCATGCATTTTCTCTATTTATTTGGATCCCTTGAAATTTACTTTTAACATTTTCAGGATATTCACAGCAGCTTCAGTCACATCCTGGTCTTTCGAGCGATTTCCTACGCTGACATAGCTAGACCGGAAAGGTTACGTGAACAACCGTAAATGTTTATGTGTTTGACGGGCCTAAAACAATTCAGATAAAACTCTTTGATCGGACTTGTTTGATTAAATCTACGAACGTTCAATGCGGCGCTCATCTGACGCTCTTTTGAACTTCCATGCTTTACATATCGGGTTATAGAACGCGGCGAGTTCTATTGCTTTTTTACTGAATGATTCCTGTACAACTTAGGCTTTCAAGCCATACGTATTGGGCTGTGGAATGCCAAGAGTTCCATTGCTTTTTTGTACTGAAAGATTACTTGAAAATTTGTCCCGGAATCCGAGCAATCCCATACAATGGTGGCAACGTGCTCAGATTGAGTCGTGGTCGCGGCTCAGCATCCTCGAAAATTGCATGTAAAAATGGCGCCAGCGGCTCACCGGATCCTGGGGATTATTTGGGGGCAGAGGCTCCCGGCTTCTCGGTGACCTGGAAGAAAAAGAACATAATATTATATCAAGAGCTCGTCTTCCGCGCTTGTGGTAATGTTTTTTGACCTGAAGCTAATTTCGAGGTTCGCTTAGGAGCGAAATGAAGCCTCACGTGGAAATATGTTTGTTATAACAATGAAATGTTTTAATCACGTTCATGTTCTGAATTATTGTAGTCTGGTAGGTAATCATGGTAGTGAGGAATGGTACTGTGACTTGTGATTACATTTATGCCCCCAGTGAACAGAAGTTGGGATTTTGCATAAATTCAATAAATAATTGTCTAGATTATAGTAAACTTATTCCCAAGTGGGCAAATTTGGAATCAATAAAGATTTGAAAGGATGAAAATTAATTGACTCTACATTATCTCTTAATTTGATTGAATTCCTAATCACTCGATTTAAATCAAATAGTGCAAACAAAATCAGAGTTTTTTTTTTCCTGTCTGTCAAACTTTTTCTCTAAATACTGCAAATTTAGCTGCCCAGTGCAGGGACAGGCGGCTGAAGCCGTAGATGCTGCAATGGAAAGGTTAGATTGAGCAGATGAGAAAAGCATTAATGAAGAAACCTTAAAATTAAATTTCCATGATGGTCTTCAACATGCAAAATATTTTCCTCCTTAACTGGATTTCTTCGACTGAGAGTTTTTTTATTCTAATTTGAAGAGCTTCAAACGACCGTTTCTCCAATTAATTTAAGTCATGTACAACCGGGTGAAATTTATCAATCATATCGAAACTTTCCACTGACATGGTAGAAATGAAAAGATGTGGTAGAAGGTGTAGAAGCAGCACATTAAAATATCTAACTTAAAAAGAAAACTTGGAACTTGAATATTGAAAGTTCACGAATTTGAAGATAAAGTTGTGCGTCGAATTGAAATTCTCGGGAAATCTGGGTCACAACATTTTAGAGGGATGAAGAAGCATCCGAGTCTGCTCTGGTAGTTAATATCTTTGGTGAAGATATCAAAACTTGCGTTACACTGCACATTCTCAGCTTTCATACGAATTGTAAACACCAATTGAGAGTTACATACACATATTTTAACTAGGTTCGTAATACTTTTAAGGCATCAGAAATATCACATTTTAGCAACATATAAGGAACATTCATTGCACTATTTTAATTTTGTCAAATTAATGTTCAAATAGAGGCCTAATAGGCTATAGCCATTCGTGAACTATATATTACTATTCAACTTTAGAAAGATCTCATGTCATGGGACTCCTTTCGCCTTGCTGTTCACGTCCCAAAAGTTGTCGTGCTTCAAAATAGTATTTTATTTTAAGGAAGAGAACTGCAAGAGTTCCAAAACTTCATTTATCTGTCTTCCCAGACGCTAGTTCTCATAAAACAAATTGTGACAACTTGAACCAAAGCTAAAAACGATTCACCCATAAAAACTGAAAGTAGCCGGACCAAATTATGCGCATTCGTCTTGAAATAATAGAAGAGGTGGCAGAGGCAGTGCACGGAGTGATATAGACCGAGTTTGTTACCAGATAGGCATTGGTTGGAGGACTCTATTGTTACGTGATGTGGCTGTTCCCTCCAGAGCTTTGGCAGGGAGCCAGTTGGTGGCCTCTCCCATTCTTCCAAAGCAATATATTCCTCAGATACCATAACACATACTTTTGCCAAGTGTAGGAGATAGTGCTCTGAATGCGAGCTAACGCTCCCTTGGTGACAAGAGGCAGACTCAGTCCGAGACGTTCGCGCGTCGCCGTTTCTTTCTCAACGGGCACCGAAAGAAGTGAGGGTTGTTTTATCGGGCTTAGCAACTCAGCGTTATTTTATCGGTTAATGTGGTCGGTGCCTTATCGAACACCAGAAATTCGTTAGTGTAGAAGAGGATTGGACGTATATAATTAGTCTACGTGGAGATGCTGGAGCAAAGTGTCCTCGTTAAAATGCCTAAATGGTTTAGTGGTCCAATTTATGTGGATCACTAGTGTCTCATGATGGTACTTCCACATACTTAATATCGTGAGTAAAAATACTAAATTAGCGCTCAGGCTTTCCAAGGGAATAAGGTCCAAGTTATTAAAAAAATTTGAAGATTACAAACGTAAATAATGCGATAAAATTAAACAGAGTAAATAAGGTTGCAAATGTCACGTTAATAATGCGAACAAGTAAATAAAGCGAGTGAAATGAATAAGGCTCAGGATGAACGATGTGAGTGAGGATTACGTCTCAATGAGCAAGTACATGAGATTTGAATAAATGTAATGCACAACTTACTAAGTCTCATTGAAAATAAGTTATTAATCTTTGAACGAGGAGAGCTTATTCCTGTTTCACTAGTTTGCCAGTTAAATTTTTTGTTCAATCGCGTTCTTGTTCATCATTTCTAACTTGATGCATCATTGCCTCACGATGTCCTTTTATACACTAGATACTAACATATTCTGATGTACTATTGAGTATATGTTAAGTGTGCTGAATAACTATTTAAAAAATTCTCTTTTTCAGGTGCATCATCACTTCTCAAATTTCTAATTCATAATTGCCCAGCACGTGCAATATCTTCACCATGTAAATGGTCATGCCCATATTTGCAAAACACCATCGTTTTTCCGTGCTAAATCTTTACCTAAATATTTAGCAATTTAACAATTTGACAATTTATTTACCACAAGCGATACAGAAGTAGATCGTTTCTTAAGTTTAGTACAATGGTAAAATTTGAGGATAGCTACCTCATCAAAGCATTTATTTCAAGAGACGACGAATAATTCCATCGCCAAATCGTTAATTTTGTCAACTCATTAGCATTAAAGAATAATCACAAAAGTGTTTTATTTCTTCGTGAAATTCAGTTGGAATATTTTTGAACGTAGAAACTGTCCATAAATCAGACGCAAGTATGCCACGTACACCGTTATCAGTGGTTAGGTTTTTGTACCCGGTGAGGCTGTTAGATTTGTTCGTGTAAATATCATCAGGAACTCTGATCAATTCTGCTTCATAGAATGAGTCTTATTTCCTGTTAAATAAGTTACAAATTTTACGTGTTTGGTAAGGAAGTACTAAACAAACTCGCCAAAAATCTACAAAATTGAGTAAATTCATCACAAACTGACTCAGTACATCACAAGCTGAGTAAATAATCTCATTAACAGACCAAATAGATCAGAACTGAACGAATATACATAAAATCAAGCAAACTCATCACACACAGGGCAACGATACATCACACACTACACACAAAAGCATCTAGAGCGCAAGTCTGGTGAAGTTCACTAAAATCTCCTCGCAAATTTCCTGGACAATTTTCGCAATGTCTTGGAAATCTGGGGACATCGCGGGCGTGTTGATGGCAGAAAACCAACCCTGCCTCTGGTCCATTGAAGACGAATTTCTCACCAACGTTTACTGAATACTCAACGACTCTCTTGGATTCGGATTTAGATTGCGAACATCTCTCAGAAGGGCTTCAATACTAAGACAAAACAGTTTTACGTTTTGTCATTTTTCGAACTCTTGGTTAACATTGTTTTGGTGAGCTCTGTGTAGTTGAAGGGGGAAATGCAAATGGGATTAATAAAATGTGTGGGTATGGAACCAACACTCCTGTTGACCTCATCTTTCCTTGGGTTGTGATGGCGCGCTAGATCAGGACCTAGACCTAGATAAACATGAATCAGATCTCCTTCTTTTAATCCGCCACCCAAAATCGTTCTAAGGGCGTAATATACTTGAGAAAAAGTCCACGAAATGCAGCGGTGTGCATAAAACATCGGCACTGTCGAAGGCAGCAGCGGCGTCAGCAGTACGCCACGGCTGCCGGGACTAGAAATTGAAGAGAAGTGGCGCGACACGCTTCTACAAAATTTCCGGGTTTCCAACACCACCAACAAAATTGTAGCTAGAAAAAAGGCGCCAAAGATTTTTTTCGAGTAATTTACAAATGAAAATTTCTCATGGAGGGATTTTTCGTTATGGAAGTAAATAAAAGTAAGAAGATCTTCAGTCTAGCAGGCAAGCGTTCAATTGAAGAGAAGTGGCGTGATACGCTTCTGCAAAATTTGAAACACCAACAAAATTGAAGCTGGAAGAAAGGCACTAAAGATTTTTTTCGAGTAATTTACAAATTTAAGTTTCTCTTAGTAGGATTTTTCGTTGTGAAACTAAATAAAATTTTGAAGGGCCTCAGTCTCGCTGAAAAGCTGGCGAAATATCTTTTGGGTTTCTTCGAAAAATTCAGGATTTCTCTCAGAGTGAGGTAGTGCAAATTTTGCTCAGATTTCAAAAGCATTGAACTGGGTATTTTCTGTTAATTTGGCACGTTAAATTGCGGCGTCGCTTACGTCAGTGAAAATGCGTTTGCGAAACTAAAGTTTTATTAGAAAAATGTTCACCTGTACAGCTAAATGGCAGCAAAACATCTATGTCTCATCCCTTTTGTAATACAGCATGATATTTAAAAAAAAAAATGATTACTAATGGATGTTTTGGAGGAAGAGACAGTAAACAAGTTCATAAAACTGAAAGAAAAAAAATTCTGTCGGTTTTGGCAAACAATGTTAGGAATCCTTGTTTTTTCCCCGTAAATTAGGAGCAAGCGTTCATCACTTTTAAATGGAAAGCAATTTTACAAGTAAATGTTCGTCTGTAGGGCCAGTAACGTATAAAAATTTAGTGTAGATTCTTGGGAGAGCTGTAGCTTGTTTTCCTTTCCAGAACCACAACGGCATTCAAGTCTCAAACACGAGTCGTAAAATTTTTTTAAACTTAATTCAGAGTGAACCTCTTGTATTTCAATTACGTCCATACCTGAGATATATTCTTACATGTCACTTGAGACCCTATACATTAAGAACTGAATGTTGGCGTACACATTACATTTTAAGAATATTAAACAACTGTTCTCATATAGCGTTGTGCATACGTTGTTCTCTTCTATGTATATTCTGTCCACATTCTCCTAGCTAAGTCATACTCCACAAGTCCAAACCACACTACAAATTGCTATTTTCAATGAACTTTAATCTTTTTCCTACAGGCATCTGAAAGGAACAAAATGTCCCTACCTAACCGTCTAGAAACGAAAAAAAGCAATTGAAAGAGCATATGCTGAACAAATCTTTTCTTCTTTCATGGGTGAACGACGAAAGCCCTTGAATATACCTTCTTCTTTGGCCGTTAGTGAACACCTTAGACAAAAAATGGCACCGCCTGCAAAGAAGACTCGATGAATTTATCGCTGAAAAATTATCATCATCCTGCTACATTGACGAGCCTCTTGCAATCGACCAATCAAAGGACGTGCAGAACTTTCTTTTGAGCGGCTCTTTTTCTAAGCTCAATTAAGGTCTTTGAGGCAGGGTTGTGACTTCGGAGCGTCTCGAGAGCCATGTAGGAGCGGCGTTGGCTCCATTGTGCTCCTCCGGGACCGCCAAGCCTTTTGACCTGACACTAGTTGGTCATGGATGGATGTGAGTGCTTTTTCACACGCGCCTTCAATTTCGGCTATGATGAGCATATGTCATCTCCCAAATGCCTTTTAGCCTTGAAGAGGTTTTCATTGAAGGTCATTAACGGATTTGCATTGGTGTCTATCAGTTTGATTTGCTTTTCAAGCGATGTGAACGAGTTTTCTTTCATTATCTTTTATTCGTTTTCCTCAGCGCGTAACTTCGCTCGACGTAAAAAGTGACGTTATGTACCGATCTCTGTAGAAAATATGATGAAAAAATAAAATTTTTGTAACAAACTCTTTAACGGTACCGACAGGGTTCCCCCGCCTTCTCAAGTCTGTACGTGACGAAATTAGAAATTATCAAGTTATAATTATTACGTTAGAATAATTAAAATTATTCAGAATTAGTAAGGTAGAATTATTCAGAATTATTTAGCTAGAATCCATAAGAATTATTCAGTTAAAATTATTAAGAATTTTCTAGTCAGCGCTACAATCAATTAAAAGAAACTTTTAAATGCACTGTTTCATTGAGCATTTTTTTCCATTCCATTTCTCCCATTTCATGTTACGATAAATATTATAAAATTACAACCAATGTGCAGGTTAATCACATTTCCATCTCATAAATTTACGGTTTATGACTAGTGTTGAGGTACCCAGTTTCCAGGGTGGGACAGTAGCACAAAAAAGCATGAAACAAACTCTGCATCAGGAAACAGAGGGATTTGTCATGAAGATTTTTGCAAAGCATTGTTTTCAAAGCAAAATACCTGTTTTGTAGTGCCCAGATTTCTTCAAAAATTTAAGTTTTATTTCCCTTCCAGCGATTTCTCAAACACCGAAAGCTCTGCTATCTTCGCCAAAATATTTCTTCCCTAGGGCTTGGATTTTTAGGAATGATTAAAAACTTAAACGATCAGTTAATGATAATACCACAAATAAAAGTCATTTTCTATTCAGTGCACTCACTTGCCTAAATATGGAATATCATCTAAGAATACAGCTAGAAGTGCAAGTCCCAGCTCAGAACGTCAAATGTAATCCGTTAGGAAGCTGTTACTTAATAATTAAATAACTTCCAGAAGAAAGCTTCTTCATCGACTCATCACAGCTCTCAACGACAGCGTCAGCAACCACAGGAAAGAACTCAGACAACCAGAGACGGCTGTCTGGAGGAGTGTATGAAACAGTTACTGCACAAAAGCAAGTGGCAGTTCATTCAATTAGCCATACTCGAGCAGATGGCGGGCTTTATAGCTGCAGTCTTTCACCTGCGACTCCCTCCATCCTACGAGACAGAGCGCGTCAGGGTGCGTGTCTGCCACTCTGCAATTAACGTAATTCACGTCGGATGTCCAACCTGAAAAGTCCATGTGTTTGCCATATAAAATCTTGCAGGCCATCAGCGAGGACGCGGAAGTTTCGACATCTCTTTGCGGTCTTGTCTCCAGAAAAGCACTCCGTAATTTGGCTCTCAATAACTCCCTTCCCGGAACATCGTCTGAAATGCTTGAGCGTTTCTCTGGCTTTATTCTTTGATGAAAGATAAGTTCGCAGAAGCAGCTTGTCTGCAGGGATGTCATGTGCCTGCTCAGTAACGTCGAAGCTGCACTGATCACGTGCACACTTCTCTAATTAGTCCGATTAAATCCGAAAGAGAACAAATGAATAACTATTATTTGTTCATTGTTGGTCTACATATGCTGAAGATTTTCCCAGCTAATCATGAGTTATTTTGTATTTACCAACAATCATAGCCTTTGCTCCAGCTTGCGAAGAACTTCATCACAGTCTGTTGTTTGCTTGGCACAAGGTTGTAATTATGGAGAGCAGGTCAAGCACTTCTTTCAATGAGTATAAAATTTGCTGATGTATTTGCAAGCATCTTAACATCTTCCGTATATGTTGACATGAAAAACTTAGTCCACCTGTTGGACTGACGTATAATGAAAATTGTTGACGGTTAATAATTTCTCAATCTATTGGTTTTTTAGGGCTTTTGTTTGGGTGACGACAAACTGTTAAATGTGCGGTGACATTTGAATCATCACAAACTTTTTAGTTTCAGATAAGCTCTTGAAGGCCGAGTTTATGATGTTCGAATAAATTTATAATACTTTCTGTACCGAAGTTAAAAAAATCACAAATTTTCTCCATTGTTTCAAATCAGAATTCAAGATTCCTCCAAGTACCTTCATCAATTTTTCTAAAACCTACAAGTAATTCTGTGCCTTTCACCACTGTTTTATTTTTACTGGCATTTCCAAGCTCGTTCTGATAATTCCAAGCTATTCTACGCTCTTCCAAGCTCTTCTAAGCACTCCCTGTTCTCTCTGAATACAACCATACTTTCTTGAACAAATCTTGTCCCCTGTGAACACATTCCAGCTTTCTTGAACACTTCCTCTCTAAACACTCCAAGCTTTCTTGTACACTTCTTGTACCCTCTGAACACATCCCAGCTTTCTTGAACACTTCCTCTCTGAATACAACCATACTTTCTTGAACACTTCTCGTCCCCTGTGAACACATCCCAGCTTTCTTGAACACTTCCTCTCTAAACACTCCAAGCTTTCTTGTACACTTCTTGTACCCTCTGAACACATCCAAGCTTTCTTGAACACTTCTCGTCCCCTCTGAACACATCCAAGCTCTTTTGAACCCTCCCTGATGGCTCTGATCTTTCCCTGACTGCTGAGAACACTGCCAAGAATTTTGCGCACTTCTAAGCTATTGTGAACACTTCCTGTTTTTTTTCAACTTCCAGGATTTCCTCAGCGCTTCCAGATATGTTTCTGAGCTTCCAGGATCCCTAAACGACTCGGGTCAAAGGGGCACTGACTGAGGGTTATCGATTCCGTAATCTGACTCGGCAACCAAAGGAAAGGTTCCAGTCCGCGAGACTGATCATCATTTCCATAGAGTTTGCAAATCACGGCCATCTGGCCGTACAAACTACTTAAGATGCGACCTTATCTCTCAATTGCTCAGCTATGAGCGTCTGTTCAGGAAAGACTCGCGCCAATACATCGAGGAAATGCTTCGGCAATTGTACTACGTTCTATTGAGGCATTTGGTAAGAGAAGCATGTTGGCAAGATAAGAATGGAGTGACCGAGCTATCTTGCCTCAGGTAAATATTTGTGTAATCTCTGCAGCATTTGTTTAGCGTGTCCGAACGCGCTGACTAGGAAAGGACTTCTTTGGTCAAGAGCTGAGATGCCGACTGCGCTGTTGCTGATGTTCCTTGAGCTGAGATGCAGATCTAACTTGGCCCACCAAAAAATACAATAGTCTACCGCTCTGAGGAATTCATTATTGCCTACTGCTACTACTGTTACACACTATTACTTCTTTTACCTACTATTATTGCAGTTACATACTATTACTACTATTACATACTATTACTACTACTACATACTATTACTACGCTTACATACTATTACTATTACATACTATTCATTCTAACATTCGCTACGATTGCCACTCTGTCCAAGAAAGATTCTTTTGCTCGCGGAATTTATGCCAATCTTTTAGAAATAAACCTTAATTTCGCTATGTTAGTACTGATACTTCAGAGCTGCAACTGAACTACAAATACCATAACTTTGGTGTTGATGTCGGACCATCATTATTATCATTGCTCGGTCTAAATACCGCTAATTTATCAATGACATGAATCAACTAATTCAACTTTGAACTTATTTATATTCTTAGCGCTTTTAGGCAAAATTTACGGATGCGTCCGATTGGAAATAGCCTTCAAAAGAAAACAATTATTGCGAAAAGGCGTGTTTAACAATACGAGCACAAGCTGGATTGTGTAGGTAACTATAGGCACAGGTGCAAGGAAACATTTCATCTTATCCTTTTTAAAAGAAAGTATCTCCTATTAAGGTTATAAAAAGTCACAAAATGGTTAATCTGATTTTCATTTCTTAGTTGCATTGTAACTCAGAAAAATACAAGCTAGAGTGTAAGAAACTATATATAGATACAGGTGCAAGGAGACATTTCAGATTGCACTTTTTAAATGATGCTCTGCAAGGAACGGATCATGGAAACTTTTGAATTTCCCAAAAAAGCCCCTTATATTCGCATGTAGTGAGGTAAAAACAGCTTTGACTGGAAACCGCAACAACTTCCGAACTTTTCTTAACGCTATTTAGAGTGCCATAAATGGATAAATTAGCAACATGTTGAATGTAATTAAATTGTGCTTTGTCAGCCATTAGTTTTAGTAAAAGAACAACAGATTGTTTCAATCTACATAATATTTTTCCTAGGTCTGACGAGTGTTTTGAATTGATGTCGTTCTAGGGAAAAAAAAGCTATTACTTGTTTGTTACAAAAAGAGATGATTTGAAAGCGAGGAAAGCTTCCATGAGCAGAATAAAGTTGTGTTAGCTGCACTACTTGTCGATTAAAAAACAATTGCACTGCTTGCGGATCGAGATACAATTAACTGCACTACTTGCAGGTGAAAAAACAATTAACTGCACTATTTTTCGAGGTGAAACTGCTCAACTGCACGGCTTGCTAATCATAAGCTCGCTAGCTCTATTGCTCGCTGATCAAAAAACAGTAAAATACTTTGTTTACCTATCAAAAGCAGTAAATGAACTGCTTACCGATCAAAACTGGTTAACTTCGATCTAAAGAGTCACTCTGAATTTTCTGGGTCTCGTACACAACAACAAGCCGTGCAAAAAAGAACGGACGACTACGGTTCATGAAATGACTATTCACGGTCCCATTCGAGATCTCCAAGGCGGACATCCAGGCCCATCCAGTCATAATTTCCGGCAATTTTTAATCCTGGTCGATCTTTTCGAGAAACTTCATATTTTGTGGCTTTGGACTCTAGAGAGTTTGTGTCTCGCTGGGAGTGCAGATGCAATATTTTTGAGGAAATCTTGGCATTCCCCTCAATGGATGCAAACTGGGATCGCTAAAAGCTACTCCGGACTCGTAGGCCGCAAGACTCGTCTGGGAAAGGCAAGAAAAATTGCCTTCACAATCGGCCTTTATGGATGACAACTTAGGTCTGCTTCACTGGCTCCCTCCTGCACTGGAGATTTGGACAAAACAGCTTATTGCCAGTCCTGCCCTGTACCCCCTCCTCCCCGTCCTTTCTTCTGCTTGTTGTGACTCCAGGCCACCAAGTCCCAGAAATTCCCCCTTCCCCTTCTCTCTCGTGCTCTTCATCATTTCGCTTGATCCCTTTCAGCCCTTCCCTTAAATTCTCCCCTTTACAACCCATTTATTTCATGCTAATTTTTGGGCCTGGTTGTCGTGTTATCTTCGTTTGCACCCTTAATATAATAAATTAATCTTACCTCCCATATCTGATTTTTTCATTCCAAAAACTAAAATACTGACTTCACATCCGTTAATCATCATTTCCTACGCTTTTTCCGGCCTCTGTCATTTAGTAGGAACTTTTTCTTATCTTTTCTTCTTCTCAATCGAAGATTCAGTAAATAACATTCTCTTAGCCAAAACTCCTTTGCTTTTGAGGCAACGTGGTTTGAATGTCAGTAGCCTCAAACTGTAATAATAACTCCGTTGTATATTCAATAGATATTTGCGAATTCACGAATGAAAGAACAAAAAGAAATTAAATTGACTTCAGATATACCAAGAGCTCCGACTTTGCTCGTGAACCGCAGGATGTTTTCATCATTGGAGCGGAACACAGGAGGGCTGAAAAAATCTGCGAGCTTCGCCTTGCATGCATACATGACCGAGGTCTTCGCACGCGCGCAGGGCTTGCGGTTCAACAAAAGACAAACGTTGGTGTTGACTGAAGCCCTCGCCTGAGATTGCAGCGATGGTCTCGAGATCTTGATCAACTTGAGCTCATCCTTGGATGTGCGCAGATTAATCCACCCTGCGATTTCTCCCCGTCAATGCAGTTCTGGAGGGCTGTATGTCAGGGTGCAGAATGCGCGAGACTTCGGTGCTCACCACAATGGGCTAAGATCCTATTTCTTTTCGTCTTTATCTCTTACTTTTTGGAATTTTTATGTTACTTTTTTGACCATCTCTCACTTTATCCTCCATCTATTTTTAGCTTAATTCCTATCATATTTTTCTATCGTCTTTCTTATGAATCTCCCTCGCCAATGGCTCACGCATTTGAAATGAACAAACCACATACTTAATTAATGGAACAAAAAATTATAAATTGGTTTGCAACGTTTCGTAACTCACTGTCTTACGATATCGAATCGACCAGAATACTTAATTATTCCTAATTTTACATTTATTATTCAACCCCACGTTCAAAAATTCTTAAATTATTTCGGAGTTTCTTAAATATTGCAAGGTATAAAATACACACCTCATCCCTGCAAGCTCAACTCCATATCGCATATTTTGTCACTCAGAAGAAATTCACGCGATTGTCGATGGTTTAACTAAAATCATTTTTCTCGTGATAAAGAAACAAGAGATGCACGAAAATCTTCCTTTGAATGCTTACATTCCTGCACGTAAAATGGCAAGTACTACATTTTACGAAGTAAAAAAGTGTTTGCTCAACTTTAGAATTTCCATTTATTAAAAACATTCTGGTCGTTTAGAATAAATCCTAAGAATTATCCGTTCTCTACGATTACCTGAGAAGGAGCTATCATTTTTATGATTTTATCATGAGCATATGCTTGAGTTGTTCAGATATTAAGCCTTCAATTTCTTAACCCAGCTCAAATTTCTACAAATTTTAAAAGAATCGCAAACAATCTGTTGAACACAGGACCACTGCTCGGTTAACTAAAACAAACTTCATGGGATATTCACGAGTAAAATTTTAAATGTCAAGAACGTACGGCCTTTGCCTTGGGGTGGACCTATTTTAATCATCACATTTATTGTTCGCGAAGCAAGATAAAATAGCAATGGTTAATTCCGTTGCTAGTTTTGGTATTTCAAAACATATGTTTGGTGGACAGTTGGGGCGGCTTCGTATAAAAAGAGGATAATGCAAATATGTTTGATATATTATCTGTTTTTTAATAAACATCTTCTTATTTTTTCCAAAACAATGTTTGGTTAATGCTTGTTATGTGAGCTGTTATGAGCACTGAAAATAATTTTTTTTATGTTTGTTCGTTTGAAATTTTCGCTACTCAATTTATTTTTTGCCTAGCAATGACTACTAGTGAAACGTTAAGATCTCCTGACTCAGTAAAGAATGATCTCCTGATACCGAGTCTTAAGCAAGAGAGCTGGAAAGTAACTCTCTCTAAATATGTGCTTAGTTTTTAAATTTTCACCCGAGATAGGGAATCAACGCCAGAGCACTCACTGTCGTGAATCGCTTTTATTTTTATGGGATTCAGGTCTTGAACAGGTACTTTTTCACTGCATTCGGTACGATGTCTATTCAACAGTACAGTTTTTACAGTTACAGTTCTTCAGATACCTGCTGCTCGAGCCCAAGTTCATCTTTTCACTCATGAAACTGATCATGTAACTGCAAAGAGCAAAATATAATCTCTCTGCTTGAAAAGACTGGAGTCGGTATGCAGCGATACAAGAGAATCGAGAATACTTAGCAGCGGGCAATTTATAGCTCCTTAGAAATGAACATTCCTGGTGTCAAGATTGTCTGCAGTTCAAGGAAGGTTCCAATATAAAAATTTGTGGCGCTGCATTGTGCTATAAAATACATTCATTTTTCCCGTGAGCGGTACCAAAAAACTCTCAACAACAATTCTTCGAAAGACATGAACCTCATTTCCTAAAATTTTTATCACCCGAGACTATAAAATATTTTGGTTTTATCGGAGCCCACGTCAACATTTTCAAGTCTGTTTCTCTCGGAATTGTGTTCGGCACTGGAGAGACGAGAAGGAGTCTCGTTCTATCAGACGTCGATCTTTTTGACGTTAAAGAATTCAATAAATCTTGGCCGATTTTGTCAGAAAGTCCGCGCTATTATAGTGGCAACAAAGCCGCTAATTTGATGCTGCTCGAGACGGAGCTTCCTCATGAACGTGTCCATGGAACCTGACGAAAGTTTCATGAAAAGCTCATACGAAAGTCTTTGGGGTAGAATTAAAGAAAAAAATTGCGCATGAACTTCATGGTTCGTCGGCAGGAAAATAACGCAATTGAGATGAGGAAAACAGTTCAGTTATACTCTTGCAGAACACTAAAGTAGGCTGCTCGTCAGTTTAGAGCTTACCAATGCTAAAAATACAACAAATATGTGAATGAAATGGCTACGAATGATCCTCGCACGCGCCGTACAATGTGTGGCGTTTGAATGTATCCTACTTGTCATCAGGACCCGTAGTTGATAGGGAGGTGACAGGACAATCTAAAATTTCGTCCAAACATGGTCCGGAATTATGGAACAATGTGTCAAGAATATAAACAAAGAATCCTGGTTTTTATTTATGCAAATTTTGTTGACTCAATCGAGAAATCTGGGAACGAAAGCAAAAATATGAATCTCTAAACTATTTTTACAAAGGTCACTTACTTTAGTTTATTTTTGAGCAATGGTAACTTGAAATTTGTAAAACAATTTACAGGGATCACGCTAAACCAGCGAATTTTTCAGCAATTTGTGCAGACGGCTTATTGAAAATTGTCTGAAAATTTAAGGACGAGAAGGTGAGGAATGCCGGAACATCTCGCTGCACTAGGGCAGGACTTGAGTGAACGAGGGTCAAAACTTCGCTTTCAGTTGCTCGAGTTGTCATTTTATTGAGTAAATAATGAACAAGTTTTTCACTAAAGTAGTAGTATCAGAAATGTTACTTTCGTAGCAGGATAAGGCGCGAAAATTATTTATATATCTTGTGCATGGAAATATAAAAAAATTTTAAGAACTTATAGTCAATTTGATAGCGAAGCAACATGCTGACCACGCATAGTAATTAAAATGAAAAATTGACGAGAATACATTAAATGATGTTGAATCTATCTTTTATTTACTCGCTCCTTTGTAACTTATTCCCTTTAGAATTGAGGAGGTATCACTAATGCAACAATTAGCGGGAGCTGGCACTGAATATCGGCTGCTTATCTCGGTTATTCACGAGTGCCAGTAAACAAACACTATGGAATCTCCACTCTCGAGAGTATCCCGAAGGTCAATAGAAGTTTAATGGAAATATCTAGGCGGGATCGCTTTTAACCCCGGCCAATTAATGTGAGGAGGAATACAAAGTCTTTATCAAGCGCGGGCGGCTCTGTCTCGTTAATTGCGTGATTGATGGTCTCTTGAAGGCGCATACTTTTGTAATGGAAAATACAGGTAACGGGCCCTACCCAAACGACCCTCAATCGATTAGAGTCCGTTCAGAATATCACGGAACACTGCAGAATTGAACAGAACTTCGCAACTTTTATCGAAACTTTTCCCGCAAACGTTCCAAAGCTTTGTGTGTTTTTGTGCGACTCTTCTCGTGGACTGCTTGAAATTTTTTTAAATCCCCACTGGTAAAACTAAAGAATTTACTTTTCTCGCGGGCGTAACGATCAAAAACAATATTCAAGATTGCGCGCACTTAGAGCAAGTTCGTAGTGGATGATGTGAGTGTGATTGCGCTGATGAAATACGAGACATTCAAGTTAGCCTGGGTGTGGGTCGAGCTCTTCACGAGTTAAAATGCGCGAAAAATTACTTATCATTGATAGTGAAACACGTGAGTCATTAACATATAGCCGTCGTGCTATGCTGTTACCTTGTCTTGTGATTTCATATTCCTGAGCCACAAATTTTGTCGATCTAGACATTTTTTACTGCTATTTTATACATTTTAATTGCGTCTAATGTGGTTGAGGTATAAGATTTTCATTTTTATCAATCTGACAGCACACTTTTTTTATATTTTCAGTCTGAAGATGATTTTAGAAACAACGTAACGTTACTTTTTCATAGATTAGCTGGGATGTAAAATTTCGACGAGTTACAGCGTTTGAGTAGAAATAATTAGTAATTTTCTTCGTAATTTTACTCGTGAAGAACACGAACAAAGTTGAAAAGTTATAAAAGAAATTACCTTGGGTATGGTTAAATACGTGGATTACATCTCGGAGTTACTTTAATACTGTTCTAATGTATACATACATATATAGAGTGGAAAAATGTGCGAATTGTTAAGTACAGTTTAACAAGATCAGAAATCAAAGAGGAATTGGTTACGGAGATGAACGAAATGTTTCGTAGACTTAAACAGTGAATTTATGCAGAGAAAAATATACAGGGATTGCAAAGAACAGTTATAGTGCTAGCTTCGTGTTGGAATTAAAGTGGAAACACAAACTGCGACCTTTTAAATACTATCATGTAGTTATTGCCTTCCCGACACATGATTTGCATGGTTCAAAATAATAGAACTTTGCGATAAATAGTTCCTTTAATATTTGTAAAGTGGAAGGCGCATAGAACAAATTAGACATGCAGGTAAGACAATTCCATTACGACAATTAGACAAAACAGCAACAGTGTCAAGTTGAATGTATATTTGCACGCTGTCTTTATTTTCTATGAATCACTTCCTGCCTGAGTCTACTGCCCTGCATTTCAATGTTTTCTTTTTCACGTAAGATGAAATACTCCCGACGCCCTAGAATGTTTTGTTTTCGCGTAGGATTAAATACTCTGAACGCCCTGATATGTTTTCTTTTTTCGTGCAGGATTAAATACTCTGGACGCCCTGGTTCCATGGAGCTTCTTTAGAACATGGGGACAAGGTTTCCTCAAAGGACGAGGCGGGTGCTGCGGTCGAGCCATAAGTATCCTTAAAGCATGTGTCCGAGTTAATACTTTATTGACTCGAGCAACTGTAAAAGCCCTTTTAGGATCTCGAGGGTGTCTGGCATCGCTGTATGTGCACTCCCACGCCGCCCGGTGCTTATATGCGCTGCCAAGACTGCGGTCAACGAGCGTAGAGGGCTCAAGGATTAAGTGTAAAGGAGCAAACTTGAAGGATGGAGGGATGAATCCAATTGAAATATTCACCGTGGAAGAAAGTTGCGTAGCTAAATACTGGGTGAAATGAGACAGAGCACGACAATCATAATCTGAATGAAAGTTATTGTGAGGACATAAAACAGAAGATGAACATGAATTAAAGAGGAAACTGAGACTGACATTCTTTTTTCGTGGATGATGTTCATGAGTTTTAAAAATCGTTCTCTGATTTATGATTTTCCACTCATTTCTCCACGTATAATACTTGTTCGTTCGCCTTTTTCACTCCAAATGCTCACTCGTGCAATTGAAATCTCTGTATCTAAATTCACCGAACCATAAATTGAATGAAACATGAGAGACCGTGGCGTGAAAAGCTCAATATTCTCCCTGACTATGGTTAACCTATGAAATGATCGAATAAAATTAGGCAAAATAAAAATTCATGAGCTATGAGAAAAATTTCATAATTTGAAAGAATTAGGAGTATAGTAGAGAACTTAATTGTGATAGGATATGGCGTTTCAGTAAGTTAAATATTTTTCAATTGAACAGTGTAGAAGACATGCTAATTTTTTCATAAATTTCACAAGCGGCACAATACACATATAGTAGGTACAAAAAAATATAAGAAGCCACTGCAACAGAATATGGAATTAAGCATAATCAGCTAAATCTATTAATAATAGCACTTCTGCTGTTCACGAGTGTTAAAATAATAATACTTTTAATTGTACTACTTCTGTAGCTCACGAGTTAAATCAAGTGCAGTAGATATGAAATGAATTTCAAAGTTATACACACAGGTAAACACCTGTGTTGACAACCATGCAAGCATCAGACAGTAAGACACTTCAACGTCACGACGGAGGCTCCATCAGCCCCTCAAAAAAAAACGAGATGGAGAGCGGGAGAGCTGGACAAAAACAGAACGTCCCTAATTGTATCAGTTAACGCGGCAGTCTTGAGACAATCGGCAGTAAATTGAAGTATGTCATCAAGTGTGATAGGCTTAATAAAGTAGTAAATGCAGCGTTGCAGGGCCGTTGATGGGCTTTGCAACACATCTGATGGCTGCCATAAACATATGAAGCTTAGAGAGCCAAATTAGGGATGATGTTGCTGCTGAAATTTGGCGGCGGTGGGCTGGTGGCACAGAAAGAGAAGAAATGCTCGGGTGAGGGGAAATTGTGGGGACACATCGGTGTTTTGAGCAGAGGGTGGGCTGTTCTGCCTCACTGGAGGGCTGTTTTTCCTCACAGGTGGGCTGTTCTGCCTCACTAGTGAGCTGTTTCCCTCACAGGTGGGCTGTTCTGCCCCACAGGTGGGCGGTTCTACTTCACAGGTGGGCTATTCTGCCACACAGGTGGGCTGTTCTGCCACACAGGTGGGCTGTTCTGCCACACAGGTGGGCTGACACACCTGACACTCACAACACGGTGCTGACGCGGTCGGGAGCTGTGTCAGATCAAGGCGCCACAGTTCAGTCTGAGCATTGGACACGAAACAAAGAAATCGGAGACGAAAATGTAGATGAGGACAGGCGTAAATAAAGACCGTTTAAAATGGAAAACATCATTCGTTAAGTGAGCAGATATTGAGCGAATTGAGGATCTGTGGGAGCCGATGCAATAAACATAGAGAGTCAACGACGCAGTTATGTATAGTTTGACTTAAGAACTGGGTTAAGGATAGTGAAAACAGGCCAATGTTGGTGAAGACGACGTTATTGAGACTAGACTGCACCGAGAGGTTTGTAAATGTGCAACGAAGTTGATGGCATGTTAAATCACCAGAGCTGCCGGACACTCTGGCACACCAGAGCTGCCGGACACTCTGGCACACCAGAGCTGCCGGACACTCTGGCACACCTGAGCTACCAGACACTCTGGCACACAGTAAAGACACACAGCTGTGCGGCGCAGTCTCAGCCGAGGTAAATTTGATGCCAGAGCAACAGCAGCTCTCTTACTCAAAAATGTGACCGAATCAGAACTTTTAGAGTGTTGCGCGTAACAGTTGTTTCGGGAAAAAGAAATCTGAATTTCGTCGACAATCTTTTAGCATCAAGTGCTCAAGTTCTTCTGCATGAGTGCCTCCTGTAGGCCGCTGGTTTAGGAGCGCTGCACTTTCAGTCACGCAATATCTGAGGTGAAGCCTTCAGTGCTCTTCATCTTCTGTTCAGTGTTTCAGGGGAGGGTTGCTAAGAGCAAAGAATAGGAAGAAAAAAGGGTTCAATTCTAACCTTCCTCACGAAAGTTTACAACTTTTTCAGCTGCTATAACACTATAAACATCGCAGTTGTGGTACACCCTGTCTCACATGAACACCGTAGTTGTAGATTTGAATCGTTCACTTACCTGCATATTTTACAATCTTATAGATACATGTTTATACATGTATCATAAATGTAATTCAGCTTTTGTTCTAAAACGTAATTGTACTTGTTGTACATATTGTATTGTACATATATGTAATTCGTGTATTTCTATTTGCATACATCTTGTATGGATGGAATATCATTCAAAAGCCTACATGATAGTGGATGTCGACCCCAGCGCTTATTTTGGGGTCGACTGACTACGCGTAGTTTTACCCTGTTACTACGTAGTCTACTCTGTTACTACGTAGTCTACTCTGTTACTACGTAGTCTAATCTGTTACTACGGAGTCTAGTCTTAAAATACATATTTTGGCATGTATCTACTCTAGTATAAGGTGTGTAGTCTACTCTGTTACTGCGTAGTCTACTGTGTCACTACGTAGTCTAGTCTGTTAATACGTGGTCTAGTCTTAAAATACATATTTTGGCATGTATCTACTCTGGTGTTAAGTATTCTACTCTGTTACTGCGTTTTCTACTCTGTTACTGCGTAGTCTAGTCTCTTACAACGTAGTCTAGTCTGTTGCTACGTAGTCTAGTCTGTTGCTACGTAGTCTAGTCTGTTACTTCGTAGTCTGCTCTGCTAAGACTACTCTGTTATCCAAATTTTAATATTAAAGCACCCTGGCAACAAAATACACCGAGAAGATTCTACGAGAAGTTCTTTCAAAGAGACCACTGCCTACCAAAATCCCTGAAATGGTTTTATCTTTATGGTTTCTGAAAAAAAACAGACGGCGCTGCGAGAGCAGCAGATGTTCCACTCAACACACCGAATATTTTCACCGAAATGCATTCTACGGTAATAAGACTTGGGCTTGGCTCTGATTACTTACGTCCAGACAGCATTCTACCTACGGTTAATAAATTCTCGCTTCTATCTGTTATCAGATACGAAACAAAAAAAATGCTCCTAGAAAACGTTGAAGCTTTGAGGCCCTCTGATCAAGAAAACCTACCGATGCCTGCATAATTAACTCAGTGTGCTGCTCTGCTGATGCAATAGGTCGCTCTTCTCTTTCTATGGAAGCCATGCGGTATCAGACACTGGAAATGTAAATTTTAAATCTGGGTGGAGTCTTGTTCGAAGTTATTCTCGTGTCGATGCTTCGAAATACAGTATTTTCGGTGCTTTGATTCCCATTCGACTTATGCTCCACCTAAGACCAAGCTATTTGTTAGCGCTATAATGCGATAAAAACCCATGGAGTGTGGCCAGAAAAGCACTCTGTCTCCAGCTTCAAGTGTGCAAATCGTCAGAGACAAAGAAATCCGTTTATAACTTGACCTATTTAAAATCCCCGCACACTTTTTTATCAATACTCTTTGTTTGTTTGTTCCGGTAAAAATATTATGCTTTTCGTAATGGCTGAAACACAGTATTGTGATCTATCCCAATATGGTCGGCCGAAACCCAATCTACTGCTACACAATGGCAGTTAACATTATTCGGTGCCCGTATCTGACTTTACCAGAGCGACTTGGCCTAGTAAAAAACATGTAGAATATGCAGTAGGAGGGTCACTAGCAGTATCATGTGTCCAAGTCAATCCATCACCATTAGCTCGCTTATCTTGAAACGTAATCCGATGTAGAGGACTCCATGTGACACCAACACAATTCCAGCAACGTACCTTTCCAGGGTATGTCTCAATGCGGGATTAAAGTAAGAGGATTAAATGTGAAATATGATCCATTGTTACCCTACACATCAGCCGTTCTGGTATCATTTCATGACAACTCCATGCTCGGTGGTTATATACATATGCATTACTTTAGCACAATTACGACACATCTTAAAATGCACTCTCATCAGTGAAATGATGTGGTCTTCATCTTCAATAGAAAACCCAAGTGACATGTGTCAAACCGAGGCAGTCGTTGCGGTCCATGCAGTTTTGCATGAGACAATTCCCGGTGCTGGTGTTTGCAAATGGCTGCCACGACCGATACGGTCTGTGATTTATGGAAGAGGCTTGAACTTCACCGTTGTGAGGCGGTCATCTGATATGGTCTTGCACCAGCCACTCCCGTGCGCCGGAGACCCGTTGTGCCGCAACGACCTCCAGTCAACTGGATCACTTCGTTAATATTTAACGCTCGAGACACCGCGTCATGTCGCTGTGAGGTCTCCTTGAAGCGTGCGCAGCTTGAAATAAGGACGCTGCAGAGAAACTCGTCATGGTAATCCCTAAATGTATTTGAAGAGTACGTGAGGTTTCGTGTTTGAGTAACGCGTCTCAAGTCAGTTGCATGAACATGCACGATTTTTCGAAGAAAATTGAGTGAGTTGTTTTTGCAATCGGCGAACTGAGTCAAGGAAAGTTGAAGTCTCAAAATGTTATTTTGCTATGAAAATTTAAAATGAATGGATTAATAAACTGAAGATTATGAAATAACACGATATAAGCAATTGCCCGAGCATTCGATGTAGGTATAACGTCCCTCTCAAGATTCTAGCTTAGTTATAGAAGAATATTTGCATCAAGTGTACATTATGCTCCACGGTATATTTTCTGCTGGAGAGCAGGGTAGCACTTGCAATGTACTGATTAGAAAGCAGAGTAGCCCTTGTAATTTAGTGATCAGAGTGCGAGTGAATTTTGAAATCATCGTTTTGAAAACCAAGATATGTTCCATATTCCGTTACGGCAGGTGTCGTGATCCATTCCGGGATGCATTTCGTTGTTAATTATGGATCGTCCGCTGAGATGTTCAATGTA
>JACJUY010001682.1:75191-125341 GCA_014220935.1 Platorchestia sp. MABIK | reverse complement strand
GTGTGAATTAGGAGTATGCTATTGTTTGAGGATGAATGAAAAAATTAGGCTTTTTAGACATTTAGGTAGGTTTGTGGAATATATATATGATTTTTGTTTTGTAAAATAGACAAATTATTTTATCTTTTCTCCCGTTTCAGCACTGATGATGTAATTTTAATTCCGAAACGTTTGCAATAAATGTAATGTTCGTTTTTACTCTGGTTTTTCTTTTTATTCTACGAATTTATTTTCATTAACTTACGGTCATGCTAGAATAATGTAAATTTTTTGAGTGATTTAAATACGAAAAGAGTTCCTAACTGAGGTACAGACGGAGTTCCTAACTAAGATACCGACGGAGTTCCTAACTGAGGTACAGACGAAGTTCTTAACGGACATAAAGATGGAATTTGTACAGTTGTACCTGAGTTAGTTCCTAACTGGAGTACTGACGGAGGTTGGTGAGAGAATAATATCAATCCCCAGTTACCAACCCCTGATTTGAATGCCAAAATCGAGCGTTTCTACACACGCATCCTAGTTGTGCAGGGTAGTCTCCGAGAACTGAATTTCCCGAGTGAAGAACAACTGCCCACTTCGGATTCGCTCCAGCCGTGCCGCTAAGATCCGAGTTCAATTGCATCCAGGATGTCGTTTGAACCGCAAATTACGCCTAAGGGTTCGTTGTTTTATGTCAAATCAACTTTTCCTTTCTATTGACGTGGTTAAGGATAAAAGATCCTTTAGAATTTTCTTTGAAGATAACATTTTTGAAAGTAATGTAAAGTTATGTAATGCATATCTGGTGTACAATAAATCTGTCAGTTTTTGTCTTGAGGCGCGTCGTGGTCGATGAGGGCAAAAAAACTCAGCAGGAGTTTGCTTCGCTGAATCTTCGACTCTTAGCATCAAAATGCAAGCAACACACGCAGAAAAAATACAAGAACAGTTTATTTTAAAAAACGTTGACACATTAGAAACATTATATTGGTTTTTAGAATTATTTAACATAAAGGTCCTTCGTTGGGAAAAGCACAAGGGTAAAATAACAAATAAAAGTTGTAAAAGTTCCTTATGAGAAACAAAACCCCGGCTTTTCTTCGAGTTACGCATGCCATTATAAATGTTTACAAATGATTGAGAGGAAAACGTAGAAATGTATTCCCATGGTCAAGATTTTCTAAGGTTGATAATGCTCATAACTAAATGTAACAATGAAATCCATAAAGACAGGTACACATTGATGTAAGACGCTTTTGAGAGTTTCTACGTATTTTGATATTTGAGCTTTTGCTTTCGCGATGTCAGGCAAAACTCATGAGAGTATTATGGGTGCCGGCAAATACTGCAATTCTGTATTCAAAATTGAAACGTCTACACTGACTAGCAATTAGCAACTGTCCAAAATAGTCCCTAGCACAGAATTAGCTCGAAAAACATGGCTTACCATTGAACAAATTTATTATTTTTCGTTCACAATAAAATGCAGGCCAAAAAAAGAAAAAGTTCATTTGAATAAATCTGAAACAATGAATTTATTGCAATATTTGTTAATGAATCATTCTTCATACAGAGATGTTTCATTGGTACTGAAATCATTCGAAGTAATATAATATCTTTGTTTATCCAACTGAATAAAATATCGAAGAAAAAAGGAAAAAAGTATTCCCTTGATTAGGTTACTCTATTTTTAAAACCCCATAAATGCTGCTCAAAATAGGAAGACGGCAAACATTGATAAGAACGTCTTTGGGAATATCGTCAACTTACATGGACACGTGAACTTAGTGCTTCTGCAGTGGTAACCAATGTTTCTGAAAAAATGGTGAGTAGAAAGATGTAGTGCGTTCTAAAGGCTAGGAAATGTTCAAGTGTTTGCTTCACAGCCCTCCAGTGATGACTGCGCCACAGGAACCGTGAACCCGAGATGCTGGTGAAACTTCCTTAACATAAATAACAGTTTGGAAGACAGAAAGAGGAAATCTTTCCGAAATTTGAATACCAGTGTTTCTTTCGCTATAACAAAATGAAAAATGTTGTTAAAAGTTATGAGGTTTCTAGAAAACAGGCATCTACCGCAGTGACCACGACTTTTAAACGGTTAGTGGACATTTTGCTGGCCATTTCGTTTCATGGATTAATCACTTGATCGGACGAACCAAAAATACTCAGCTTAAATATATGAAATATACCCAGGCAGAAAGGAGAGGTCATTTCACCCACGAGTGAGGGGTATGAGCAATGGACAGGGAGTCGCGACGCTCAGACTTGCGGTGCAAAAACTAGAATCAAAAGCAAATGGAGTTTAAATTCTCTGCAGTCTGAACAGTGAAATGGCATTCATTGTTAACTGAAATTTATATTCAGGATTGATTATTATCGAGACCGATGCTAGTTATCAAAATATTTCGCTAAATTATCCACTGATCAAAAATGCTAATGAACCGATAACGACCACAAATTACCCTACAGGTTATGAGTGAGATGTAAATGAGTTATACGTACACGCGAACTGGAGATGATTCAGCTTGTGAAGCCAAAATTAGGTTCAGGCCATGAAATGCAGAGCATCTTAAATCTTCAAAAAATATCTCTGGCTATGTCCTAGACTCGCTGTGTCATGCAAAAGCCGTTGATGTCAAAGTTTTTTTTACAAAAATAGTAAGTGCATAAGGCGACTGGTAAAAGCACAGCGCTGTCCTGGTCATGTTTGATCTTGTAAAAGTTTCTTATGAGAAACAAAACCCAGGCTTTTCATCGAGTTACGCATGTTAATGGCTTTTTTAATCGAAGAAAAAAGCGGACACGGGTTAGCAGGCAAGTTTCGTATTTCACCGCCTTATTCCAGTGAAAACGCCGGTCCGACTGTAGCGGACAGCCACAAGTACAGCAACGAGGCGTGTTAGCCAGAGCCACCCACGCTGATCGAGGGCTGATCAAGCGGAGCCTCCTCATGTGAAGGCCTGGTCGCTTGTTCGCTGCGCCGCCTTTGTCCGGGTGTCGCTTGCGATTAACTTTTCGCGGCGATGAATCCAGGTGATCCAAACACCTTCACAATGGGATGTTTCAAAGACTGAGCATTTTTGCATGATGTACACGTAGAGCAAGCATGTATTCAGATGCTTATCAGAGTTATATATGTTGTATAATGAAAATTTTTACAGCACGGCGAAACGAAGCTAGTCGTTCACCATCACCGTAATTTGCGCTCGAGGCAAAAGAAGCTCTTGAAACCCCGCGGTAACCGACATGTTTTGAGGGCGGAATGCGCCGTTATCGCAAACTCCTTCATCTTAGGTCGGACGAATGTCACAAAAATGTGGTGAATTCGGACTCCGATGACCCCCTGCGCGGTGAGGCTGAGCACATCAGCTGCGCAGAGACGGGCCTTTCCTCCCGGGACACAAGCTCCGTCGCGGGAACGCCTCGCGCAAAAAATAGTGCTGGACGTTGAAGGGAATGACGGCTTCATTAGGTGCGACCGGCCGCGCGAGCTGCCGTTTGCTTTTGTTTCACTCAGAGTTAGCGGCATTTTAATAGGGCCTTCCATCTGTAGATCAGGTTCCAAATTCCCGACCGTTTGGTAAGTGTAAATTTTTGGTAATCTGAAATCTGGATCGCTCAGAGTGTTATAATTTACGGTCAATAAAATCGTAGTCAGTTCATTGACTGTTAATTATTTTATCAAGAAACATGTTCGAACAGTTTGTACAGAAGTAAATCAAATTAAACAAAATGAATTTTTGATTAGAAAAATGTTGAAAGTGTTTCACCAGTAAACGTAAGGGCATTTTTCCTCCCTCACTTGCACGACATTCATTGACTCTAAGCCAAGATACATTGTGTTGATAGTGCGTTAACGTTGATCAATGTAAATGTCAAACGCTAAGAAGCAATACAAAAATCTTGACTGAATTATAGGTTATTCGAATTTAACCTATTTCTAAATTTCAGGCATTTAAATTTGAAAAATTCTTTGTGCTTCCATATTCTTGAAATGTTTATAACTTGCTCATTAAAATGACATGGTTTTAATTTAAGATCTACTATAACACAAACTCATATTGTATCATTGCACATATAAGATCTAAAATATAATTTGTGTTTCATTAGATTCAACTGCAGCCTGCCGCAGTGTCTGCTAGTACCTTCTAAAGCTGGCTCGATCTAAACATAAAGTGCTAGAACAGTTCAGTACTCGTAGGACAACATGACGCGTAGGCTCTCCCGCATCCTAACACAAAGGGCAAAAATTTCCTCAGTCCAGCGTTTGACTTCTCAAATCTTTGCGTAATTCACCTCTTTAAACTCCTGTCTGGCAATATAAATCTCAAACATGCTGTCCGCGCAATGAACATGTCATTTAGACCCTGAAATAAAAATGCAACTCTACCAACGCGTAGGACCCCACCCAGACCTACGAAGAGCCCGTCACTTCCCTACGCCAGGAGGGGTCCGTAATTTTCGGTCGATCACCCAGATTATCAGACCACGCAGCACAACAGTTGAATGTGTGTAACGGAACACTCCGCCCGCCTTCCCACGCCACAAAATGCTGACCTACTTCTGCCTTGGGAAAGGAACTCTTTCCTATTCAAATTATGGTTATTGGATGCCTCCCCCAGCGAGCATTCTGAACCTATGACTCGAGCTGCGATAAAAAAAACATTTGAGTTGGAGAAAGAATTATGCGCAGTACGTCCTGTTAGCGACCGATTCATTTTGGCTGCGAACTTCATGCATTGTTTATGAGCAATAAATTATTGGACAAACAAGAACAACATGTTTAAGGGTGCGACTTGGTGTTTAGAACTGCAACGTGTGTGGTAAGAAGGCAGGAAATCAACGAGCTTTAAAGCAATGTGCTTGCTCGGCTTCTGCAGCGAGCAGCATGGGGTGTTCAATTGCAACTTCTTTTTTTTAATCGTATAATGAATGTTTGAAATTTCTTTTGACTTATAATACCCGTGGGGCAGTTTTCAGAGCGCAGCTAAAGCACGCGCAGTCCAATTATTAGGAATTAACTATGTAGACGCCTTGTGTTCAATATTACGAAGATTAACATCACACCGGAGTGAGAGATGAAACTGTTAGCATCTTATTCTGCCCACGCACGTCAGAATTACTGAATAAATAGATATCGTTGGGTTGCAGTAAGTGCAGGATTGGATCAGAAGCGCAGCTTCATATTGCAGCAGGTCTACTTAGAACACTCATTTCAATTCAAACTTTTGGAATTATTTTCTGTGCCCTGAACTACCAATAAGTATAATACTCATCATCTTATTCTACAAACACACCAAGAGATTTTCCCCATCCTATCCTATATATCAAAGATGATGAAGAAGCCTCTTGGCAGACGAGCTGCAGATATTAAGCAATTTGGAATGTCTTTAACTCATCTTTATATTTATTCTTAAATAGAGGAGGCATCGTAGTATCATGTAGTACTACTGTATAACAAATATATTTTGAATACGATACACACGACAGTTGACAAGAATCAGCAAGCGAAAATACTTAGCGCTGAATGTATCGTATTGTCTTAAATATGACCGGATTCTTGTCAAGGCCAGCTAATCATCAGCATTGGAATCATTCCTGACTATTAGCAGCGACCTCGTCGCTGATTTAAAATCTTTTGCGGCCTGAATTCTTTTCATAATCAGTAAAAGGGCTGCGAACTATACGTCGCACACACACGAAGTTTGACTAAGAACTTAAGTATCGCTACACGCAAACCTGGCTCAACAATGAATACTGCTTGAAGATAACATATGCACCTAAGTCACTTTCATTGGCTAGAAGCTCTGCATGTAATTTAGTACATAAGAGATTTGTATTTTTTGTGGGACTAATTCGTCACACTTGGGCGTAAAGTGTTTTAATAACGGTATTTTCTAGTTGTAAGAAATTGGACGTGTTTCACAAAAATTGAAGTAATTAAGATAGGTTTGATATCAATGATTGAATTTTAAAAGCATTTTACTGTGGCATTCATCATCTCTGTGACCACGACACACCTTGCATTCACATATGTAAGAAGCCATGCATGGCACAATTATACTTATTACTATCGTACCTAAATCTGTTCTTTAAAAAAAAATAAATCATCAAAAAGTACATTATGGCCCACGCCTTTTTCTCAGTGGTACCAACTTTACCGTCGAAGCCGTCGTTGTTTTGTAATTTGTTCGCGCCCATTGACAGCTAATTCTTTATGGCATTTTTGAGTGAGTTGAGAATGAACAGAAAGAGACTAAGCAAATAAATCAACGAGGGCAACATCAAGCACTCCAGATCAATAAATTGCTTAAATCATTCTAATTGAAATTAATTACCATCCCGGTAAACCCAAATGGGTGTGTCTTCAGCGTTAATAAAGGATAAATTATTGCAACTATTGGATGTAATGATACTTTTATTGCACGAATGAGACTCTTTGTTCACAATATGATTCCAACATTCGATACCATCTCGTGTGTATTACTGAAAAACTGATTTATTCATCATCCAGTTCTCATATGACGCTTGCGAATGAAGCTCTTAAAATAGGAAATTTGCGGGGCGACCGCTGCCAAAGTTAACATTGATTGCACTCGCTAATGAGTTAAATGAATTACGGGTACTCGTTTATGTGTTGTGCGTTCTCGGAAATTGCTTTGACAACTGGAACTGTGTTAATTGGCGTCAAAATTTACGCCGACATTACTTCGAACGAGTGTCACAGAAGTAATGAAGAACTTCATAGCACTTCCACACATGGGTGTTCAAATCAACTTATAAAAACGCGACCTGAAGTTTAAATGAGACTCAACTGAAGCCTTGTTCGCACAGTGCAAGGAGTTGCACGGATCTCACTTATTTCCTATTGCCATGAAACAATGCGGATTGTGAACGGGATAGGTCAGTTCACATGATCGCCTCCCGTATACGAGACGAGCATTGGCTTATTTAGGAAAGCCTTTCAAAGCTAACGTTTCTGCTTGAGTATCCTACATAAGAGGGTGCCCACGCAGAAGCTGGGACGGCGAAGTGAGACTGTCATTAGACTATCATTGAAGGATCGTTCTCACTGCTAATCAGCACGTATCACGCAGCATGTGCGGCAATCCAGCATGTCAATTAAGAGGGCAATTGAGAGTTGGTCATCCTGCCTGTACCAGACCAGATGAGCACGATGACGGCTAAACCGCTCCAATAGATTAATGTTCTTAGCTAATTATAAATTTCTTTTAGTTGTGCCTACCAGCGAACGATTCGATCGAATCTTCTTTGTTCAGAAGGCCTGAAGTATTCGATTGCAGATGATATTGGATAATTAGGGAAGATCAGGCCGGGCACTTGCAGTCAGTTCATGTGGCAGCTTCTAAATTACTTGCGCAAATTATGGACTTGCTATCGTCATTGTTTAGTCGAATAAATATCGCAATTTTTAATATTAAAACCAGAAGCCATCATTAAGTCAACAGAAATCAGCAAAAAACTGCTCAAGTAAAACTACATCTTCATATAAGCGCATACACTCCCGAGGGGCCGCATCCAAACGTCATCTCTCGCTCATTGTCGAGGGGATGACAGAAGAAAGAATGCAACCAGTCCAAATTTCATACTTAATATATCGCTTTACTTTACGCTTACATTTTGTTTGCAATTATAATTTCTTTCAGCTCTCAACTTGAGAGAAGTGAATGGATGCTTGCTTCATGAGTCGGAAGGTTGTTCTAATTCGTCTTCTCCGTTTTCTACATCACCAGATGAGCTGCTCGCTCAGCCAAAATGTACCGTGCACTTACGAGGACTCGAACTCGGGAATTTCTCGTCCAAATGGTAACGCTCTTCATTTGCATCACAGAAAAGATCCACTTATGCTATGGTTCAAAAACTCGTCGTCCGATTAGGCAGGAAATTCCAGCAACATTCAGTCACTTACTCAGTAGAAAATTTCACTCTGATTCACTGCTTTACATGGCTAACGACTTAAAAATATACAGAACAAAGACAACCAGTCTTCGTACAAGCGTGATTCTCAACCATTTACCTGTTAATTTCAATGAGCGGAGTGCAGCACAGCAAATTCAATAGCTTCCAGAGAGCAACATCTTAACGCTTCTGACTCGATGCGAGTGGTGCAAATGTTCCCTGATAAAATTTCGGTGGTAGAACACCGTCTGACTGGGTCTGCCTTCACTTGAGTGCTCAAGATCAGTGAAAGTGAGTTTGGGTATTGATAAAAATTCATAACTCAGTAACCAAGTAACCTAATTTTTTTTCAATCATACCATCACTTTGTCTGACCACACACTTTCAACAGCTTGGAGTGAAGGTCAGTTTCCAAGAATATCAGTCACTGCTTCGAGCAGCCGCAGAATCGTGTGGAATTTTTTGCCTCAGGTATGTTCAAAATCCTAGCGTGTGAGGTAGAGACCTTGCAACCGTAGAGCATGGGAGCCAAAACACTCAAAAGGACCAGCCTTAATTATATTAAAAGAGGGCTAATAGCAATGTGCTCGAGTCTCACTTCATACATTAAATGATTATTCTTTTGGGCGACGTTATATTTATTACGTGATCTAAGCGGAAAATCAACAGTTATAGCTTTGACCGAGTTTTGTTTTCCAGACTTCAGAAATGTTTACAAGCCCTTTTGGTGACCAAGTTTCAAAAGCAGAAAGGTACAATTAATTTATATTCATAGCATGGTGGCATTCTGCATAGAGTTGCGGCATTGATTTCACTTTCTGACTCGGGTGCTGCCAGTTCTGGAATTAGCTCAAAAATTCACCGATTCTATCATAATCATTCCTCAAACTTTCATTAGTTTACAAAACATGGAATTGATTGATAAATGAATTGTCTTTGACCACGTTAATTAATATCCTGTTAAACCAGTCTCCATCTATACGAGCCAGCCCCGAATCGAGAGCAACAGCAGGAGGCAACATCAGCAGCGAAAGGAGACATCAGCAGCAGGAGGCAGCAGCAACAGGAGGTAGCGTCAGCATCAACAGAAGGCAGCAGCAACAGGAGACAACGTCAGCAGCAATAGAAGGCAGCAGCAACAGGAGGCGACGGCAGCAGCCCGTCAGCCCACAGGAGTCGCTCGTGTCCGCCACAGCGCCGCTCAATTAAGTACACCCGATACTGGCGTGTGCACTCGATACTGCACCTGCACCCTGCGCGCCCGCCATCTTGCATCTGACGAGCTCTCCTGCACATGCTGTACCACACTCTGCTGCCGTAATTTTATTCTCTGTATGTATGAACTTCCCTCATTTTGCGTTGGCTTTGCATAAGTGTTTCTAGAATTTATAGAATTGCCTTCTTTTCATTTTTTAAATGGACCCTTTTCAACACACTCAGCCAACCTGGCGTAAGAAAATGTTATATTTTCATACGACAGGATGTGTGTTTGTTAGCTGTGTTTCGAGGGTCGGTTTACTGTGGCGTTCCTCATGGATATGTAGCGCTGTGCAACACTCAGATGTTCTGCTTGACTTGAAGTTTCGTCCCGCGCTTTTGCTGAGTGAAGTATTAGGATGATGAGAGTAGGAGATTGAGTATAGAAATCAGGGGAAGTAGGTCCGACAGCAGATATTACCGCGCTAAGGAGAACTGAAAACGAGGTATGCTTGACACGATGTCAGTGTGCCTGCGCACATGCACAGACGTGTTGTTGTGCTGGAACGTAGTGTCAGTGGACATTTTAAACATATTGTAGGGCAAAATTAGATAGAGCGAAGCCGCTTCCTTGTGAGAAGCCGCACTCGATGTCGATGCTTCATTTAATTTACATTTCAAAATGTCCCGGTTGAGAACAGGGATGCAGTGATTTCAAAATGTATCAAAAATGATGGCTTGGTTGGTTAATGAATTCATTACACGTACGGCAGCATATTAACCAGCACTTTAAAAAATGGTCGTGGAAAAACATGTGTGTACCAAAAAATATATTTATAGAATCTTTAATTTTTTTTCGCAAAACTTACACTGAAAATTTACTGTATTCCGTCAAATATTTATGTAATGTCGACCATAATCTATACACCAACATGTTTCTTTATATTTCACTTGTAATGCTTCCTTGACACAAAATGGCGCGCACACAGCAAGAGTGATGAATCAATTCATTAAGCTCAGGTACGGTTCGGGCCTAGTTATCTTTCAAGATAAAGTAAGATCCATACATCAATGAGTAGAACCGAATTTCTTAAAGCTTTAATCTCGAGAAATTTGGACAAGTTAAGTAACATGGCGGTGTACGCTGAATCAATACGATGGTGACCGTTACAGTCGAGTTCGTCGAAGTCCTTGGAATCTCATTAGAACAAGTACAGTGATTACAGGTAATTGTACCTTCCAGCTCGGGCTCCTTAGATTGTCTGGACTGGGGCTCACGGAGCCCAAAACTAGTTTGGACACCTAGCACGAGTGCCAGTAAATTGAGCCGACTCCGACTGCTTACGTCAAAGTATATTCTGTTCCAACTCGAGGACTTGGTACCGTGTCGTAAACTGCGACCTCCCGTACGTCCGCGATTGGAATGGCCTACAATTTTGCCTTAGATCAATGCCAGTAGCACAGCCATGCTCTTCAGACCCATAGTGTCTCTGAAGATAACAGCCCTCCCAACTCTACCTCCGCATTAGCATCGGCAAGTTGCTCCCAATCCCACTCATTATTGATGCTTTCAAACACTGTCAGTTCGGGAGGAGGTGAGTCAACGAGGGGAAATTAGGAGAATCTGATTTAAGAAGTTTCCATTAACGAATGTATAGTCATGGGATTAAGTCTTACATCAGGGTGCCGGGAAAGAATGATATGGCATTCGAAGCTTCATGTTCGAAGCCACCCGCAAATTTCACGTGGGCGAGTTACGACGTCGGCTAGAAGGTGGACTCTCTGCCCCTTTTCCCGACTGAAGATGATGGCATTTGAATGGACATCCTAATAGGAATTGATTGCTGACCAAATTTCCAGCAGGTACGACAACTGTGGTGGGCTAAATTTTCGCAGGAATTTTTGTGGGACTTAACTTCCCTCTATAATTTTAGCTAAGAATATGTGATTTGAATTTTTAGAACAAACAACATCTGAACTCTGCATTAAAAAACTATGTAGATGCTTCCTGGCAAAAAATTCAGCTTGAGAATGCTTGTGTATTATTTCAACTTTCAATCAATACAAAAAAAATCAAACGCATTTCCTAAGGATCTCGGAAAGTATAGTGCATGAGCAACAGTTCATAACTAGTGTGAAACTGATTTCAAGTTCGTAATGTTTACCTCAGCTAATTCAAATTCGTAAAGTTCATTTTAAATCTCTCGACTAATTATTTTCAATTACCCTGAGCGACAAGACACTTATCACTAACAAGGCTGAACAAAATAAACGCATGTTTTAGAAGCTGCATATTTGCAACATGCTCCTTAACAGCACAGAAGGCGGCCTCATTGAAGAACATGAAGCGAGCCGGTATTATGCATGTAAATCACGATTAACATGAATTATGATAATGCAGCCTTTTATTACTTATCGGGCATGGGGTATTTTCTGATAAGCACACATTCATTACACAGGAGCTGGTCCGTCTATCATGTAATGTCTATTGTCGGCTGCTGTAGCGGCCTGCGAGTTGCTGAGTCATCTCAGAAAAAATTTCCCTTCTGGAAACTTATACAGTAAAATATGAGACGAGATCAATAGAAATTACGCAAATCGAGCGGTTAAATGTAACAAATCTTGACATTAGCTATAAACAGAAGAAACGATGCAAAATGGTAGTTGAAGAGAAGTAACGCTGAAAATATATATTCTGCTTAAAAAAATGTTGAAATATGGCCAGCGCTTACATTTATTTACAACTCTTCTTACATTGAGGAATCAGTACGACCTTAGCTTGATCAAAGAAGAACGCGAATATCATATAATATGCTTAACCGGTATCCGCCATTGTAAAATTGTTAACAAAATTGTGCTACTGCTACATTCGGCAACCTTATGAATACTTACAATTTTCAAAGTATCAGTAGGCAGCCAAGATGCATTTTCCGTCTTGTTATACTATTATAAAAGCAAAAGAATCCCTATCGAACATTTACCTCATATGAGTGGCATATAATTCTTCCGTCCAAAAATTTTCCTTGTTTCTCTGTTCCGTTTTCCTCTCCAAAGAAGTAAGTGCTTGAAAATCGTACTCTATTCAGGTGCATCACGATAGCTTCTGCAAAACAGACCGACTAAATGGTGCCCTTACACAATCATCGCTCTGCTAGGTTCAATGCGGTCGTGGGCGTTTAAATTTGTCATTTCAGCGTTGAATTGAAACAAATTTAGATATTTCGCACCTATGTTACAAAAATTTGTTGCTTTTTTGATCGAGGGGACACAAGTTACATTATTTTGTGTTCTTCAATTTTTCTTGCGCTCCTATACTAATGAACATCAGGGTGCATCAGGGTGCATGGTTTGAAACATTATCCAAAGACGCGTATTAGAAAATATCATATCAAGTGCATAAGTTCTGGGAAGGGAAGGTCTGTGAATTCATAAATTATAATCACATGGGTATAAGAAGGAGTTCAAGAGAATATCACGTCTGTAATTAATGAGCTCGGACGAAAGAAAATGACGAGACCTCCACTAACGGGAGGCCGTACCGCATCAATGGATCAGAATTTATACAATTAACAAATTAGGTGACGGATCAGGGCGACGGGCCAAACTGGATGTCATGTTTTTTCATATCTGAACCCTGCTCGAACTCTTATTTTAGATAGACCATTTGATTAGCATACTTGAGTTGGGCTTCCCTCGAAGCTCTGGGCCAAATTGAGAGTTTGGCAAATTTTATTGTGTTGGGCTTACATTGACCGCTGCTGATGGGCGGCCCGAGCAGGATCGAGTGCCGCGCTGGATGCGGATGTGCTTAATATGCGCCCTGCTGCACTGCCACCAAATTGATAGTTAGTAAAATTAATTGTATCCAATTTCATAATATTATCTACGCTCAGCTCAGAAGTCAGAGCAAAGGTTTTCGGTTTTTATCCCTTGGTGATTACCTGCCTAAAGGAATACGGAATTGTTTTATATTTCCGCTCTTCACACAATTGTAGTTTTTGCACCGTAAATTGTTCGAGTCTAATTGAAAGTCTCTGCCAATGTAGAACTTGAAATGATCAATGAGAGCCCATCAGTATGTTAATCGTGATACAAGTATTTCAATTGCATTAGATTGTGACCTGTTGATCTAACCAGAGATAAAGAAACCCTTATTTTAGTGCCTCAAAATAGAACTGCTACTTGCCTTCGTCATGTTCATACGAGTATTTGTGACAAATAATGAACCCATTGCGCTAGTATACCAGCAAAAAAAACTGATTTGATGGTGTTTTAGGGAGAAAAAATTATCAGAGTATACTCCTAAAAAATCGAATAGCTAATGTTCTTTAAAATCCTGTTCAGAATTCAAGTTTAACCCCAATTTGAGCAATAATTGCATGTCTTGCATAAACTCGAATTCAAAACTACAGATGGAAACACACTAATAAATGTGATATTCTGGCTGATATAGCTAAATACACTTAACTGCGATTTGGAAATTAATCTAGAATAAGAAAATTTCCAAATGTAAAAGGAGAAGTTTCATCAAATTTTATAAGCAAAACAGTTGTATTTCTGCATTCTCACTGTTTTGTTCTACTTATTTCAAATAATCAAGAAGATAAGTCCGGATTTTGGTGAATTTCACAGCTGCAAAGAATATTAATTGTAGCGTTTCACACAAAAACGCATGTGCCACAGGCAGATGTTAAGTCGAGAATAATATTCAAAAATAACATTAAATTTCTTCAGTTTCATCGTCTCTAAAGCCCTACAGTCACGTATGTGACGACAGCGATGCTGGGAGTTGCGATTCACGAATGTGCTTCGGGAAAAATATCTCCATTATCATCGTACTTTGTTTAGTATAAATAGACAAGAAACCATCACGGAGTTAAATTTTCCGCGAAATTCCTTTAAGATGACAAAATTTCCAATATAAATGATGAAGATGAACTTTCGGGGCTGGGTGCGATATTCACTTAAGATGACACAATAAATTATAATGCAGAAATAATGGAGCATATGGTCATTCGCAGAGCTGTCGCTCAAGTTCTAACCAAAAACAAGCTAGGCTTCAGGGGATGCCGCCAAACATGATTTTAAGCTTGATTGGCCGTCCATGGCGATAATTTACGTTCTGCTACACGAGCGCGTCGAAAATTTTGAAGCCTGGAAGAAGATTTGTTTCAATTTCGTGAATGTACTCATCTTGGCAGAACCGTGTATCAGAAACGCAGCTGGTCAAGAGAAAGTGCGTGTGGCATCGGGCTCTTATTACAACTGTGTTACAATCAAACGACTCTTTGTGTTAAGAGGCATTTGTGTAATGCGGCTCAGCATCAGCATTTGTGTGACGAGGCTATAGCTCAGGTTTAGTATAGTAAACCTGTGTTCGAGCGACACTTATATCTGCATGTACGGTTGCTGGTCACTAGGCCACCAAAGACGCAATTTTGATCTTGTCGTGCAATGCACATGGGAGTGTAATACAATCTCAATTGAACATTATTCATTTACTAATTTGGTATAATTCATCCCTTCTACAGTGTTTCCAGTTTTGTTATTTCGAATGAAAACACAATCTAAATGAGAAACATATATAAGGAAGTGCAAATGACAACCATGTATATTAGAACAAATAAAGTGACTCATTTTAATGGAGTACGTCATTCTTGCGTTGCTACTCAAATCCTAAGCTGTCAGACACTTATCACACACAACCACTGGAGTGCTGTTGGAGAAGAGGAAAATAAGTTACTGTCTCTTTGAAAGTCTTCTATAGCGCGGACACACAGCCCAGTATGTGCAGTATAGTGTTACTGCTAGACTGTATACTCACTTCACAGCCAGTATCAGGTACTGACTACCCCGTAGACCCGACACACATCCCAGTAACCCGAGAGCGGCCACAGAACGTTGCGGTTAGCCTGCGGTCGGCGACGTCTCGGCGCGTCATCGAGAGACAGAGATCGACTAACACCGGAGCTCCACTTCAGTCTTCTAGACTTCATTTGGTGCCCTCAAAACAGAATATTTTTGTCTATTTAGATTGACGTGTCGCTGCAATGAGATCGAGTCGTATATTAAATTTCTCTATAATTGCAAGCCTTAGCGAGGTGTTGAATGACACTTTAGCGATCGGAGACTGGTGGTCGGACCGTATATGGCGATAGAGAAAAAATGAAAGGCCTACGAGCTGCTCATGCGTGAAACACGTTACAGCAAGGGCCAGGCACAGCACGTGTTTTGTTTCGATGAGAGAGCTTAAATATTAGGAAGAACATCTCCCCAGACTTGTAGTTGAAAAAGTATCTCTAGCTTTTTGCGCCTGTCCAAACTTGTAGACCAACTCAGCTCTAGCGCAGGACAATGACACCAAATTTGAAGGCCAGATGAGCAGTTTTCTACGTTAAACAAATCATTGGATATATAACTTCATGTTACAAAATCAACCAAAATTATTTTTAAATAATAAATACAGACAGCAAAAAACAATTTTCTATTCTTTAAAGTTGAAATTGGAATAAATACAAAAAGGGTACAAGACTGGATTTGGCAAAATATTAGAGCCGTTGGGTAGTACACGTACTAAGGAAGTTAAAATTTTAGTTAGAATACCTGCTCTTGCGTCTACACAACCGGAAAAGCAGTTTCAAAATATAGTGCATAGAGCGAAGAATTACAACAAAACAATGGCATTCATTATAACGAAAGTGATTGACTTTACTTCATACACAGGCTGTCATTTTTTAGTTTCATGACGAATGAAGATGTATAGTTAGATGATGTGTAAAAATGTTTAAAAACGCATATCACAAATTGTCTTGCATATGTTCAGAGAATTATGGTAACTAAAGAGCGTCCGAAGAACAACATTTTAAAAGAGCAACACTTTTTGGAAACAAATTTTGATACTTGGGGAAATACTATACAAATTTGAGCTGCAAAACCTCTATGAATGAACTTGTTCTGACTGGTGGTGATGTGTTCCCTGTAGTAAATTCGAATGCTTGTAATTTTAATAATGGTCGCAATACTTAAAGTTCAAATACTGAAACCAGCCTGCTTTGACCAACATTATCATTGAGACTGAATGACTGGGCTGAGCTCAGAAATTCATGTTCAATTAAACAATTTTAAAAGAATTCAGGTGATATTTGTGAATAATTTGAGGTATTATGAAATACGTATGATATATCTATGAAGTATTTTAATGTGTTAAATGGACTCGAAGTTAAAAATGCAAAGTTGAAATTAGGAAATTAGTTTCACAAACATCCAACCGCTTTCTTTCTCGTCAAGAGAATTAATTAATGTCATTTTTGTATTTGGTATAAAATTATTGATTAATATTAGTAATTATTTATGCAATCTTAATATGATTGTTCCCACTGTGATTATTTAACGTGTTACGGCATTAATAACGTTATCTTATCTGTTATCTGGTACTATGGTCATATTTCGACAAATTTGTAAATCAGCTACAGAAAGGGTAATTAAGAGTCGCTGACTTCAGTTATGAGGTGGTGTAGAATATTAGCTATTTCCAAATAAGAGACACGTTTCCATGTAGGTCATGAGATGTTTGTTACGAATTCATTAGTTCAAATGGCAAAAGTTCTGTTCAAACTCGTGCCTTTTATCCACCTTGTTAAAATATTTTTAACATGAATTAAAGAATTTCCATCAACTAAGCATTCAAATCCAATTGTAAAAAGTGTTATCGCCCCACTTACTATTAGACATATATGATAATAGAAACAATTAGAATAAACGACATGTGTATATTTAATCTCCATTCTATACTTTAATGCAATACTTTAGTCATATTGGAAAAAAATTCGACATGCGGTGTGTGCAATTTCCTCATCAGAGTAAATTGCTTTTTCTGTATTTTTCTTCCAGCTTCCATGAGAGGGAGACGTAAATTATTATCAACTAGTGTACAAGACCCGTCAAAAATGACCGTTTTCAACAGATTCCTAAAATAAGTTTCAAGATAAGGATGAAAAGCAAAGATATCCTTCCTAACAGTACCCGCGATTAAACTATTCTTGTACTCGTACACTGGTGAACTTCTTATCACAGATGCGGTCGTTAAGCATCCTTATTAGCATGACAGAGAGACGGACCAACCAAGCAAGCAGTCACTAGCTGTGCATTATTATTTATTACTAAGTGCATAATATTCTCCACATATTTAACGTGTTCTATGAGATTCACATTGTAATAACAAAATTTTATGTAATGACATAAAAATAATTAAATTTACTTATATAAAAATTCAAGGAGAGACGTAGCGTTTTAGTATATAAGGGATGATGAAGCGTTCATTTGATTGGATTGGTTTCAGTTCTTTTTCATCTCAGGACCAAGTATAACAAGATTGTTATGAAACATAAACTTCTGAATCGTAAACTTTGAATTTATTTTCCATTTAGGCTAAATAAAATCGAATGTTTATTGAACCTGAGCTTTTGAATCGATTCATTTGTCTTGCATTTGTTCTAATTTATTTTCTTGTCAGGGCCAAACAAAACGCAAAAGTATTTATTAAGTCGAAGCTCTCAGATGATCCGAGAGTTTGCATTTATTCATGTTTTGTGAGATCATGAGAAGAAAAGAAATTGAATTGAATTTGTCAAGGCGTTCTTTATTTTCTTTATGATAGTTGAATTTGTCTGTAAATATGCGGGCAGAGAAATGTTTCTACTTTTCCATTACCGACGCAATATTTGGCCTACGGAAGAGAAGTCCATACAAAGTATTGTAGAGCAGAATTGACAACTTTGAGTTCCATTTTAATGCAGGTAAGAAAAGTTACAGTCAGCCCATGTAATGTAGTTAGCTACACGAATATCCTAGTAATATCCAACTGATAAAATAATTCATACCATGTTTGATCCCAACATGATAGTTACTTTACAGCACACTGTGATGTTTTGCATACTTTTTAAAATCATAGTTTGTGAACAATAATGTTTTGTTTGGGCGACACTATTTTATCAAATATTTAAACTAAATTACAAATATTACAATAAAAGTTGTGATGCTGTGCGTATCGGTAGTACCGGTAATTAGATGGTGCGTATTTGAGCAATCACATTTTGTAAGAAATAATGCTTAGATTGGGTGTTACTATTTTATCATCCATTTCAACTAAATTATGTTACAATTGAAGCTTAATCACATTGTCTTGAGTTGTATGTATTAGTGTGACGCATTACGTTGTTGCCCGCCATGCTTCAACGTCCTCAGCCGCTAATATTCTGTTTATTTTGCCTCAGCCGCCAATACTGTACATACGAGTATTCTGCTTCAGCCGCCAATACTGCACATATTCTGCTATGCTTGTTCATCTGCTAACACATTCTGTCCCACCTCGCCTAATCCTTCCATCGCAGTCCGCTTTTAACATAGACCAACATCTCAGCTGAGACCAAAGCCAAATATCGAGGTGTCAGTATGACGAGTTGGGTACTACAGGAATACGCATACAGTTACGAAGATTTGACCAGACCTACCAAACTGGTCTTTTTCTGTTTAAAATTGCCACAATTGGTCATGAATCACGAAAGGTTGTCAAATGCAATTATAAAAATTCATCGAAACTGAGAAGTAAAATAATCAAATTTTAGCAAATTGGAAATTTTAGGCGGGGAAGGATAAGCTGGTAAACCCGCCTGTGGTATTCAGAAGCTTGCTAGAATGCTCTTGAAACCTGCAGCGCATCGGTAACTTTAGATACAATGCATGGAATTTTATGATGTCATGAGGTTTATACACTTCATTAAAATTAATTTGATATTTTCTTGCTCCCCACTCAGTCAGAGTAAGGTAACAAACCAAAGATGCACCTCGTGAATACTCAACATAAGCTAACTTTACATGTCAATTGCACACTTTGTGGACAAACATATTTGTGTGTGCTGGAATATGGTCCAGGACCTGATGTAATATGCTTTTCACGAAGCATGACCGCATGATAACATATCTATGGGAACCAAAAGTATGCTGGAATGCTGCCTATCATTTGCTAAAACGCAAATGAATCAACATGAATCAATAAAATGACAAGCGTTTGTCGCACAAATGAATGGTGAAAATCTTGAGCTTAAAACATCAGTCGTGTCGAAAGATTTTGCAGTAGACTACTGATGTTATGGATTTGAGTTCATGCGCAGTTGTTGAACTATTCAGTATTTTGAATGAAATTTTAAGCATTCAAGTGCTCTCACATAATCCCGAAAGAAATTTTGGGAGCTTGTTTTTAGGCAGGGACGGTATATTTCCAACAGGATAGTGACCCTGTCCCTTTGGAAACCGCCATCCGACCTCAAGCGTTGGGCGAATTGGAAAGAAAAAGATGCCTGATGCCGTGTAAAATATCTTCAACATATCATAAATTTAACATTTATTTATGATCATTTGTCATAAATTTGCACGAAACCATAGCAGCATTTGAGGTACTCCATAGACATGATCTGTGAGCCCACCTTCAGACTTGGAAAACAACATTTCTTTACCAATAGTTTAAGAAACCCATAGAACTCAGTTCTCATACCTTGACATCCCCTGCAATCTGCAATAATCTTAGCATGCTTCACTATGTAATTTAGAACTAAAGAAAACTGCGCATGTTTCGAGAAATTACTCTGAAGACGTCCTGTTGCTCAATGTCAACTGTTGCAGAGATCAGGTGTGGCCACAGCAGCAAATTTGGCCAAGTCAAGTCACATAAATCATACTTACATCTAACCTTCAAACAATAGTCAGACATATTCAGCCTACGGTATAGAATGCAAAAGACATGTAATTAAATGCATATTAGGTACAAACACGTCTACAACAGGGCGTAATGTTCTTTTAATGGCTGCTCGGTTATCGCAAACCATATATAATCTAGTGATTTCCTGATAAGGAATCAATTTCCAAAGGTGTAGTTTGGAACAGTAATCGTCTCAGAATAAATATGCATCTGCGGGGAAATGCGATCAAGAGATAATAGCAGTGGCGTATAGGGCAGGAATAATCATAACCGTAAGATTATTACAGGATAGCCTGTCTAGCCGGTGTGCAGGGGTGGCACCAGCTTCGAGAGACCTCAGGCGCCTTAATTTCAAGGTGCAAAGAGCGTTGTACTTCAATGCACCTTGGTTAATTCAATTAAAATCTCATTTGCATTCGACGTTTCGAACGTGCTTTAAAGCTGTCGCCTGCGTGGCCCAGGAAGTATTCATTAGCAATGCTAAGTCGGTGCCATACACAGCGCAAAAAATAACTGCAAAAACGACTCGGTCTTATAACGCCTCTAGGTGACCGGCTCTGCCTCTGCCTGCAAAATCAAAGTGTCTTAGCTTAAGAGAACTGTAATGACGTTCCGATCGTCAGCCGTGTGTGATTTCGTAGATTTTAATGCCATTTGAGGTCAGCTTGTTTGCATAAAACAATAAAACAGGATTCTTTCCTGCCTACGCTTGAATAGCGTTCCTGCCAGTGTAGGAAGCGGGCACAGTTCAAGTATTACGATCTGGTTTATGAATAGGCAGGTTATGCTCCATTACAGTTATTACTTCGTAAAAATGAAAGCATGGCCGAGCGGGCGACCGCAGGCGATCGCATAAACTAGATTCATGCATTCTAATGATGGCTATGATGCGCATCAAACCACAGAGTGTGCATGCTGCCGAGGTCTTTTCGCTGTATCAGTTGGCGCAGTTGAGAGCTCCAGGCAGCAGATTCAGAAGCACATTCCGCCCGACGTCTTGAAATCTTTTTCTTTGTATCGTTTTAAAAGTCGCCATAATTTGCTTTGCCTCAATGAGTTCCCAAGACCTCAATGTGTAATTATGGATTATCTACAGCGCTTTAATTTGCATTTGCAACTCGAAGCGGTCACTTTGTCGGAATACGGTAGCTCATTGGACAGAAAGAGGTAGAAATTTGTAGAGCAAGGCAGGCAGTTACTAGGCCACCACTCTTATCCAGGCAGTTCGGAAACCTGCCAACGGCCATTAAAGATTTCCATGACTTTTCAGTTGGCTCGTGGTCCACCGCCCTTAAATTGCGCTCTGCAACACGCCCTTTTCTGTACGCCTAATATGAAGGAATTGCCGCTCGGCGAACAAAGATCCTCTCTTCGTAACTTGCGTTGAGATCGTTTGGGCGGCCCAAGTAGCAATTTTTAACGCATGTTTCTCCTTGCTCAGGAATTTTAAAATTAACCGAGATGCAGACAATGCAATGTCGCGTTTTTTTAATTTCCCCTCCAGTTGCTTCAAGGAAGCAAAAGAGAACGGCAGCAAGCACAGAGACGGAGACGCCCCGCCAACAACCATACCGATCTCCGCAGGGCTCCTCCCGCTACGGGAAAAAAGCATCGATACTTCGCAATCGTCGCAATTAGTTGTCATTAACGAGCTAATCAAGGATGAAAACTGATCGAAAAAACTAATATTTCAGGGCAAGTTTGTTATAGATGCTACGATGCGGTCTTACAGCTCGGGATAGATGGCTAATTGGATTATGGTCCGTGATTGATAGTCCTTCTCAGCAGAGTTTCTGCTAATCAACTCGGTGAATTCCATATACGCCAAGTGAGTGGCTAATTGACCCCATTAGAAACGCAAGGCCAATTACACTTCCTCGCTGACGACTGCTGCTACAAATAAACTATGTCGCTCTATCGACTGTATTGAGATATACCCGCTCGGTTACCACATTTTGCCTCCGCGTCGACCGAGTGGTACCGCACAAGTTGGTCTGCTGTGTTCATTTAATGCCTCCATAAAGATCGTTTTGGGTAATTATTCCCAATTGGCAGATCTTTTAAATGAGGTAAAATATAAGTAATGCACGCGAGATGGAGTAATGTTTTCGTTTGTTGAGCAACATAAGCATGCAGACGCACAGGACTCTCAGTTCTTGAGGGTTGTGAGCAACTTCAGGTGAAGTGAAGTGAAGATATTTGCATCCTGTTTAAGCGCCTCCAGCACACTGGGATGACAGCAAGTTCTTACTCTAAACATTGAGTTATAAGTTATTTCTCCTTTTCAGTAGCCGTAGCAGACAGAAGACATTTATGTCCGACTTCAATATTTGGAGTAAACGTATGCTGCTCTAATTTGACAAGTTTGTAACACGACCCACACACATTTACTGTACGCAACGTGTCGTTAATCAATAGCGGGTAAATGATCATGATGATCTTTTCGATTGCTAAATGCCATCACATTAACATCGTTTTCGTTACCCCTAACTTAAGTTTTTTGAAAAACAAATGTGTTTTCTCAGGGTGACATAAAATATAAATACGCGCACAATCACCAAAAACTTAGGCGAAAAGAATATAAAAAACAGTTGAAAAACAAACTAGTAGTCAAAAAACCCCGCAGTTGAAACTCAAATTAACAATCTAAAAAGAAACATTTAAAACACATTTGAAGCAACATTTTAGTTACAAACTCACACTCTAAAAATACACCCAGTTGAGACACAAATTATACAACTTAGAAAAATACCCGGTTGATACACAAACTAAGAATTTAAAAGAAGACGCCCAGTTGAAACATAAACTAAAACGAAAAAAAATACACCCAGTAGAAACACAAATTACCAATCTAAAAACACTTACTAGAAACACACTCTAACAATCTAAAAGAATAATGATTAAAACACAATCTAACAATGTAAAACAAATATCCAGTTGAAACACAAACTAACAACCTAAAAACCACTTAATTGAAATACAAACTAACGTTCTTTGCACTCGCTCAGTTGATTATTGTATACAGTCCATGCTCATAGACGTCGCAGATCTAGCGGTCACACGCTCGACATGGACATCACTTGGCAACTTGGGTTGTGCCAAAAACCTGATGCCGCATTTTGTGAAGCGGATCAGTGAGAGATACTTTGCCGTCCCTGGGCTGGACTTCCTACTCACATTTGCCTACGCATTGGCACAGTAGCTTCTTCTCTGGTTTGATGGTATGAAAAAGTACATTCGTACTCATAATCCCTCAAAAAGAAATCTTTGGATCTAACTGTGTGATTTATTCAGCGTCCCCCAAAAAATGTATTCATCCTCTGACTGACGCTTACTCATTCATTTTTCATTTTGTTCCAAGTGCGACGAAGTCTTCCTTTAGTACATGTAATTTTAGAGAGGTAAATATTTTCTTCTGTGAATTAACTCAATAAATTTTTTCTCTGTCAATAAACACCATCATCAAAGTAAAGTACGTGAGTACTGGGCAGTCAAAGAGTGAGTACTTTTTGGGGGACACCCATTGTTTGCTGTAAGTAAATTTTTGTTCAAAGAGTACTCTTCAGTGGTTGAATCACTTCCAGCTTACAACTGATACAGAACTCAAAAAAATAACAGGTTTCTAAATTGTTATCATACGGAAATTATTTTCATCGCATTTGAAATTCAACGTTTACTGATTTCTGCTCGTTTTGTGTCCCAGTGGCCCACTTTATGAAACGTTAAACATTTTCAGATTCATCGATTCATTAATAATCCAATTATAATTATTATGATAATTAATGGAATAAAAATTCCACAGTGAAATATTTCGTTTTTAAACGGTGTAATTTTTCATTTGAAAAACAGACTTGTAAATAAAATGAATCGTGTGACAGAATCCTTCTTCAGGAAACTATCAGCGATTTCTTTCATCATAAGCCTATATCATGGCAACTACAATGTTTGAATTTACTCCTATCTAAAGCAATGTTAATACTCGTACTTCAGTTTCTAAAAATCCAGGCTATAACCATGAGGTTAGATTGATAGATCAGGTCAATCAATTTAATTGATAAATTAGGTCTGCAACAGGGAAAATTTCAAGGTCCTGCACACAAACATTGATTAGCAAGCTGGCATAGAAACCCTGTACTTTGGCGTGGCGAGCCTGCACGCTGACATGGAAATCCTACCCGCTGACATGGAGATCCTACCCGCTGACATGGAGATCCTACCCGCTGACATGGAGATCCTACCCGCTGACATGGAGATCCTACTCGGAGATCCTGTACGCTCTTATGGAGATTCTGCACGCTGACATGGAGATCCTGCAGATCTACTGTCATCTCCAGCGCGACAGACAGGCGCGTCAGAGACAGAGGTGGACTGGTTGCTGCCAGGGAAATGGTCCGGTCCATTAGGTCGCGCTGATCTGCCTTTCATAACATTCTATCCCCGATTACACGGGCTGCGGACATGCGACTAGGGGCCTTAAATGAACCAGTTCCATGCGTAATGGGTATAGAAATGCGACACACGGCGAAGTGGCTAAGTCATATTTGCGTAAACAGATTTCGTCTTGAAGACCAAAATGTTGGAACGTTTCAGTGTCAATTGGGACATACAATAGAAAATAGAGGCAACAGAAGACAATAGCGGACAAGTCATACTTTCGTAAACAGATTTCGTCTTGAAGACCAAAACTTGAGAACGTTTTTACGTCAATAGAGGCGTTCGTTAGAAAATAGAGACAAAAGAAAATAAAACAATCTTAATTTTCACTTCCTTATGCTGAGCGTAGATTTGCGCAACATTTAAAGAAACATGAGGCATTCATGCTGGCATATAGTCTGAGGCACATCATGCCGTCTTGTGCTCCACTAAATGAAGGTCTACAATTTCTTACTTGAACACCAAAGGAACATGCAGGAACATCAATATCTTACTTAAACTTAGAGAGAGTAATACCCTCAAGTAATAATTATACTGCGAGTACCAGCAATACTACGAGTAATAGTAACACTGAGTAATATTAATAATTTGAGCAACAGCAATACCTTGGGTAATAGTAATACTTTGAATAATAGTAACACTTCGAGTGATAGTAATGCTTTGAGCAATAGTAATATTTTGAATAATAGAAATACTTTGAGAAATAGTAATACTTTGAGTAATAGTAATGCTCTGAGCAATAGTAATACTTTGAGCAATAGTAATACTTTGAGCAATAGTAATACTTTGAGCGATAGCGATACTTCGAGCAATAGTAATACTTCGAGCAATAGTAATATTTTGATCAATAGTAATACTTTGAGCAATATTAATACTTCGAGTGATAGCAATACTTTGAGTAACCTTTGTTGCCGCTCAGTAGGCATTTCCATGTGGGCAGTTAGCGTGCTAGCGAGAATTGAAATCGATAAAGTTAAATCAAGAGGATCATTAACGTGGACGCTGCAGAATGTCCGACGTTTGAAGTATCGGTCACGTGTGCGCATGAGGAAGCGAAGGGGAAAATGACCCAACATCTATATTTTGTTGATGAATACTTTAACGGACAAATACTTCGATATAGTTTTTTGTTAAATCCAATCAAAATACACAATTTTTAGATTATTCTAAACTAGATAGTCACCAGGGAACACGTGTATATGTTGGAACACAGCTTATGATATTTGTCGTAGGTCACATACGGAACAAGAAAAATTTTGTTTTAATTTTCTATTAAATTTGACTTTTTATTAAATGAAAAGATTTCAGCGAGCTATGAAAGATGTTGTGACAGGACATCAAGATAACGGTGTCTCTCCGGTTGTGTCGCGCTATGGAAAGTTGCAATAATATTCCTATGAAATTTTTTCCCAAAAAATTAATAACAAAAGAATACTATTGCATTAATAATATGTTCGCAATAAATTGATAATAGTGCAAGAAAATACCTCAAACCTTATATAAAGGCCATAATTTTTTAATTGAGCATCAAACAATGCGGAAGGACCTAACGTAACCTAACAATGTACAACATACGTTATCACACATTGACAGCAGTTTAGTTAAGGGAGGTTTTAGATTTGGGAAACTACAGTAGAGCTGTGCCTCTAAAGTTGCGCTGTAAGAGAGCATGAGGTCAACGAAATTAAGCATTCAATCTAGAGGGAAATTAAGCTCCTAAACACGTTGGCAAGTATCGAGATGTATCTGTACCATTTGGTAAATTTCACATTTGGTATTAATACCTGTAAAAATAAGCCGCATTTTAATTATTTCACGGCCTCATTTTTAGAACAGATTCTACCGTATGAGAAAAAGTATCGTCCTGCTTTTACATTTTTCACGTTTTTTAAATAGTATTGAAATGTATTCGATCAGTTAAGTAGCTTTTCAACTCAGCTACACTTACAACTTAACTTAACCAACCGAACCAACAGCGCAAACGTAGTCAACGAATTAAAAAGTATCTAATAAACGATGTGCTCAGATGAGCGGTTACATCAGTAGCTGAGCAGGTATAGAAGGTGAGTTTACTTGAGCGTGCATTAAGTAAACACAAGTTGTGGCTACTAGAGACCCTGAAGCAAGAAAGTAACGTACAGCTGAAATTCATAACTGAACTTCTGCTTTTAAACACCATCACAAAATTATGAAAGTTCTTCTTTCGAAGAGTAATTTTGCAAATGATACTTCGAAGATCGCATTTGGCGTTTTAAAGATTTGCACAAGAATATTAGAAAGTGAATGTGTGATGACCCATAAAACTAGTTCTAAGGAAAGAGATGTACTTAGCAGTTACAAGTTCAAATCTTAACTACGCCATGAATTTTTATAGAGCCAAGCTCTCAATCCTCTCATAAATTTTGGATTTATTTAACATTAAAATTTCAGAATTAAAATACGGAACCTAAACGTTCGTTTTTTGTTATAAGGTATTCAAATTTCCTTCCAAACATCATGTTACCGAAACCTGATCGATACTGCAAGCTAATTTGACTCAACTTAAAACAACCCAGTCTATCATATTTTAATACAAACTAACCTAACATAAACATAACTATACAACCAACCTCATCAATCTAATCTAATCTTACAAGTTTAAAACATAGTCTATCTAAAAATACCTTATTATCAGGTAAACTGACAAAACATAGCGGAGCACATCCTAGCATAACATATCCTATCCTAAGCTAACATTTCTTCGCTTAACGTATCTTATTTTAATCAAACCTAATTTATACTCATCTGGTCAAACCAAAACAAAATATTTAAATTTTGATGTGTGAATCAGACCGTATCTTACATTTCAAAGTGAGCAGAAGCGACAGTTAGAGTTGACCATGCGTACACATTTACATATGCGTAAATAAGCTGTTTTACGAGATCCGTCAAACCTGGTGGTATCTACTCTAATGTACGGAAGTGTCGTAGAAACAAATAGTCTGCTGTTTCAAAAAGAAACGGCGGAAACGTACCTTAGATGACGTCTCCTAGTCTACACGAACTCGGAAGTAAAGAAGTCGAACCTCGTATGTGAGCTAAGGACCTAATAATATAACGTTCTCAAAGTAGGACGGAGGGACAGATAGTCGCTGTTTTTGTCATAGTTTGAATCTATCACTATTGAAGGCATGGGTACTCCAGTGTAAAATTGAGACGCAAATTTCTGTGCTACTACCTTCAGTAAGCGATCTTACTGCTTTGTGAATTGATAAATCGTGTTTCACAAAAAAATGCCCTAACTCTTTGACTCCACAGTGTTCATGTATGTTGTTTTGATACAAGCGTTCATTGAGAGTTTAATTACAAGTTATTTATTATAATTTATTCATTACATGTTTAATGAGTTCAATAAACAACACCAAATTTAAGAATATTACACATCATAACATCAAACCTATAGTTGCACCTGAAACAAAAATTCATCAGTGATCGTCAGTCAAAGGATGAGTACATTTATTGGGACACCCTGTACATATGCCTTTAATTTTGAACACGATGGCTGTTACTCCATAGCTTCAAAGCCTAGTTTTCCGCAAGTACCTAATCACTTGATTACAGTATGTCTTTTTTTTCAGTGACTTGTATCACAAAAGCATGCTATTATAACGTGTTAGGTACTCGTATTTGAAGTTTACATCATGTACACTTCGAATAATCCACATTTACTAATTTTTGGACTACGTAACCAGTCTTTCTATACCTGTTCAACAAGTCGGACTATCTGTTTCGTAATCCCGGCAGTCTGCCAGTACTTGTAACCGTCAACTTTATCTTGACGCATCTGTTTATTGATATTGAAACGAGTTTCGTCCGATGTCATCGAAACTTTCTAAAAGTTTCTGCATCGCGTATCACGATTACGTGTCTGCTTTTATTTTCTTTCCAGAGGCGTGTGCTGGAACCAGTATCACTTGTGTCCAGCGAGCGATAATTACGCAGACAATGCGGACATGCCGGCTACGGATAACGCAGTCAGGCTACCATAATTTCGCCGCAAATTTGGCACAAATCAGAACCGGATAGAGTGAGAGAACGAGGGTAATGATGAGCGAGTTTCTCGGGGTAAAAAAGTATCTTTGGGAAGGATTGGAATAGGGTCACAAGCTTTAATGCTGCTTCGGTTTGCTAACTCAGATCGAATTTATTTTCGTTAAAGCTATTCAAAAACTACACTCAAAATTTTTCGTTGTTTTCCTCTAACCGCTTAAAAAATCAATAAGGGAAGAAATAAATCGTGGGACACCGCTGCAAAATACGGGCAAATAGAGATTCTCGCACCGTCAAAAAAAGTATCGGTTAAAGCATAGTTTCCTCTAGTCTCTTGATTGTAAAAAGCTTAAATCATTCAATTAAGTCATAAATATTCAACAGCACTTATCATTTTGTGATTACGTGCAAAACTGAAAGTGTGTGATGAGTGCATCTGTGAAAACAGGTTTCACTACCATTCCATTCTCCGCATATTCCCATCATCCCAAAGCAAATATTTCATGTAAAATAAATTTCAATTTTCGAACAAAAACGTACGGTCATTATGTAGTGTTCAGGTAGCCTCTTTAAAGAGCGCAGCGTTGTTATGGCAGTCGAGATTCTTCTTATCGCGCGCGCATTTTTCTCTTGTATTCGTTTGGTGTGCTAACATCCGGGTTTGCATGCGAAGATCTAACAAACTGCGCATTGTTACACGCAAACCAGGCCATCTGTCCCGTAGGTTAACACCGAAATATGGTCAAGTGCCTGACATGAGTGCTTGCTCAACTCTATTTTTGATGCGTTTTGAAAAATTAGAGCTCTGGCTTGGAGTAAAAAGTGCAGGTAGTGTAGAGAACAGATGTTTCCCATAACATTGGAACAGACAAGGACAACACTAATGACAACGAAAAAAATCACTGAACAAAGAAATGCATAGAACAAAATCATTTAGTTTTAGGCATTTTTTTTATCAAGCTTCCAGAATTATATGTAATGTAAATAAACTACGATCGGCACAGTCATTTCCTTCAAGTTTTGTTGAAAATGTATGTTCACTGAACACTCATGGTATGTTCATACATGGAACATACATGGTATTCACTGAAAAATTATTGTTCAGTGAATACCATGGCCATCGTCAAAGAAATACCCGAAGCTTGACGAAAGCAGATAGTTGGGCTCTGTAATGAGAGATTAACCTATAAGCAAATTGCTGAACGTGTCGAGGTTCCCTACTCAGCTGTTGGTGCAGTAGTTCGGTCGCATCGAGATATTGGGGCAATCGTTCAAGTTCATCACGTGTTAAAGTAGTAAGAAATTCACTTGACATTCTTATTTTTGTTTTATTTTACTTTAAAATGTTGAGTGAATTTCTTACTATTTCAACAAGTGATGAACTTAAACGATTCCGTAAAGCTGAAAAGTTGTAGAAGAAATACTGGGGCAATCACTCTGCCAAAAGTCGGAGCTCCTCGCAAGATCGCGGGCTGCTCTCCACGCTACACGCTGCGTGAGGTGACGAATGAGCCCGTCACAACACAGACATAAAGTACCTACAGAAAACTAGAGTTATACATGCATAGTTCACGACAGTTTAAACACGGTTACTGTACTGTGGACAGTATACAAGCCTCCTCTTCTTACAAGAAAAAGATGTGAAGAATGTGTTGACGTTCAAATGTTAAATGTGTTAACGTTTACTAAAAAACGCCTGGACAAAGGAATGATCTGAGGGAATGAGTAGGTTGTTTGATCCGATGAAATTTAAATTGAGCTGCGTGAAACAAAGCTCGTCATGTTTGGATGAAAACCGGGACTGTCTACGATCCCAAGGACACCATCCCTACCATCAAGCATGGAGAGGCAGCATCATAGCGTGGGGCTGTTTTGCTGTCCTTAGTGTAAGGGAATTCCCCATCATGGAAAAAAGAAAGTTCCATGTACAGACATGGAACTATCCATTACACCTGCTTCCGCAACGAAATTTTATGGCCGGTGCAAGTGGACCTTTTAGCACGAAAATTACCTCAAGCGTACAATTCAATGAACAAAAAAAAATTCGCAAATAGAAAATAAAAAGTCCTTTTGATGCCTAATCACTTTACCTCAGTCCCATTAAAAACTTTTGGCGCATTTTCAAAACTCTGCTGTGTACAAAAAGAAGTCCATAGAACCGTGCTGATTTGAAAATCATCATCAGCATGCAAAAATAGAGCAAGATACAACAAACGAAGTGTAAAAAAATTCATTTTTAGGCACTACAATCATCTCCATATTGTTAAGGCAAACAAAAGTTACGCCAATAAGTATTCTGAAGACTTGTTTTTAGTTTTGGTCAAGTAGATTTGTTCCATACGTTTCATTGTTTCGTTGATTTTGTGGATTTCAATTATTTTTTCTCTGTCCTGTTTGAACATTCTGGTTTAATTCTATGTTCTCTGAACTAGCCGTACTTTTTCTCTTAAGTCAAAGTTCGAAATTTTCAAATAATATCCAAAATAGAGCTGAACAAAAACTCTTGCCTAAGCGCTGTACATGTAATTTCAATTAAGTCTCCCCATATTCTAAAGTGGCAAATGGTCCTGATTGATAATTACATGAATTCATATGCCTTTAAACCAATGATTCATTAATAGAAATAATAATCGGACTGAATTAAGTACTTAAATTTCCTCCTTAATGTTACCCCTCCATACACGATGCAGGCATATCGATATATATTTCACACCCACAATGCTTTAAGAGTTCAAAAAGAGGAACTCTGCGTCAGAAGCGACTCGAACAATTCTCGTAGCGTACGGAGAAAAATGCCTGAATGAAAGAACTTGCGCAATGTAGGGAAAATGGTAAACGAAGCTTTAGAAATGAAGGCCAAACAAAATGACCATTATAGTTTCTTGTTTAGCTCATTGAGGCATCACTGTAAGATAACGCAGTATTATCAATAGGAGAATTGACGATCAAGCTTAGTTCAAACTATAAAAATGTTCATCGTCATCTTCAACTTGGAAAAGTTCCTAAACTTGCAAAATTGAAACATCACGCACTGTCTGAAGTGAACCTCTAAATCTCAAGCGATTTACCTTTTCATTTTTTCTAGTGATTGAGCTCTCATTCCGTCCTCTTGCATAGACTTGGTTCTTTATTGAAACGTTGATGATCTACGTGGACAGTGGATTGGTCATGGAGAAAAACCTATACACAACCAAAAAGAAAACTTCATGCGGAAAAGTTTCTTCTTCAATTCGTTATGGTTCCAAAGAAATATTGCTCTTTGAGTTGCTACCAACTAATGCATCAATCAATGTTCAAGTTTACTGCCAGTAGTTACATATAGAGCATTTGAACTAAGCAAAGGAAAAAGGTCGATTTGAGTAAATTTATAAAGAGTGGTTTTACACCAGGATAATGCACGACCCATACTGCGCAAATCATCTTTTAAAAAATTGAAGGAATAGGTTAGGAAAAATTCCTCATCCATTTTATTCTTCAGACCATGTTCCTGCCGTTTGGCATTTGTTCCACAGTTTACATTATGATTCCAGTTGAGTAACTCTTGAAGTCGACGAAGAGATTGGAACTGAATTTCAGAGTTCTTTTACTCGAATCCAAAAAAAACTTTTACTAGGGGAATTAAAAGACTTTGTTATGAGGTAGAAGGAAGTCATATATGGTCATGGAAGCTACATAAATGGTTAACTTACGATAAAATACAGTATTTAACTGCTTGTTTGTACAATTCAAAATCCAGACAGAATTTACGGGATGACCTGAAAGACGGATTTGTACTGCTATGGGAAATATTGAAAGGGCTAAGTACTCTCTCAGGGAAAAAAACAGAAAGTAAAGCCATGAATATGAATCACGACATGCGAATTTTCTCACACAATTACGGCACTGTATTTGGAGATTTTAAAGCTTTGAAACATTTTTTCCTTTCAGAAAAAGAATTTTCTTTTATTATTGCCTTTTTTGCTGAAAATTCACCTTGAACATCAATTATTGAACTATCAAATAAATCAAATAATGAAATTTTGGGCAACGTAATAAGTCTTGCGTGCACACTAAGGAATGTATCGAAGTGCTGAGAAATAGACAAAGATTATGGCTGATGTTTGAAATTACAGAAAATTTGCGGGCACAGAAGTCAATGGGAGAGACGGTGTTCGTAGGGCCTCACAAAATTCTGCACTGACAAGTACACACAATCGAGCAGTGCAGTTGTTAGGAGTGAGTTTGGAGTTCCGTTTCCATTGCGCAGATGTTTTCACAAAGGAAAGAGAAGAGATCATTTAATACGGACTAAGGAAAACGTGGAATCTATGCACAAAATGTGTTCCCACACAGGATACCCTGTGCATAGAAACGGCAATCTAGGAAGGAAGATGAAGATAAGAAAAAGAAGAGATAACGAAGAAAATGCGAAAACTAAATTAAGCAAAGCAGGTGCGAAAGATTAATGTCCCAAAGGATTATCTATAGCTGAGGTAACGCAGCAGTATCCCCCTGAGGGCGCCAGTCTCAATAGCATAGGATAGGCAAGCGTATAACTAATCTACACCCACTGCCTTTCCTTTGTTCCCTGAGAGGACAAATACCAAAATAAAAACACATCTTTCGTAGCGAGCACTGGATGCGGGGACAAACCATAGACCTATTCCTGGCGACTTCGAATTGGAGTTCGTGTTGAACCCATTTCATATTAAATTTTACCATGTTCATGGTCATGTAAAATTCTTTTCTATGTTCGAGCCCAAACGAATTGACACAAGCAGTAACTCTTGGTTGACTTTTAAAGTGCAATCATTGCCCCGTAAATGCTCGCTAAACTTCTAATTTTTTTTTTTGTTAGTGTTTGCATAAAATAGGCAATAGGGCTCGGTTAGTTAGATTTTCTTACCATATGCTATGTAGGCTGGCGCCACAGGGGAGATACTGTAAGGTTACATCAGCTATTGATAAGCCTTCGGGACATTTCGCACCCGCTTTGCTTCTTTCAGCTTTCATGACATCTTCACAATCTCTTCTTTGTCTTTCCTTCCTCTTCGTTCTTAACTTGCTGCTTCTACGGGCAGGGTACCCTTTGTGGCAAGACACCATGTGCTTAGGTTTTCCGTTTTTTACACCCAATGCTGAATGGTCCATTTTTTCGCTCACTTTAGATCGTCTTTATAGTAGCTAGGGAACCATGAACAAACATAATGATGAAATAAAAATCTTAATTTTAATGCTCAATCTAGTTTTAAAAGACCAGCAACTACATACGTTCGGCGGTCAGGAAAAGAAAACATCCTTGAAGAAGAGCGCAAAAGCACGAAAAATATAAGCAAGCTAGGCCTCAATCAATCAAAGTATGCCACGAAGCACTAGACTTGAAACCAGTATTGTGTATCAATTGGCCGGTATCGATAGAGATCAAGATCAGCCAAAAACTCATTGAAGAATATGAAATAGTTTCAAGAGTTTTACATAATAAATCTTGCAAGAATTCCTCATCTAGAGCTAAAAATTCCTGGTGATTTACTCAAAAGTTTTCTATATACAAAGTCAGACTTTGAGTTACACTGCGATGTAAAATGTTACAACTACATTGGCGGAGTTTATATTGCGCCAGGAATGGAAAACGTTATTTCTAAGTGTAAACATTGCTTCTGAAATATCTCCACTCAGGAGATGCAACTCAGGGGCACCACGTATCTATAGGAAGTAGGTCTCTCATAGGGAAAATGTGAGGTCACGAAAAGAAGGTTACGAAATTAATTCTTTTGTTGGAATAGATTGGGTATTTTGGTATTTTATGAACCATCTTCTTTCAGTTCACTGGCTGCTGTGATATTTTTCAGTACCTACTACGTTCTTCATCAAATTGCATCTTTTTTCATGAACTTCCTTCCTAACTTATTGTTTCTCTGCGTGGAAACACACCTTGTACATAAATTCCCTGTTCCCTTAACTCACCACAAAATGGTGCCTTCTTCTTTCTTTTCTTTGGTACACCCTTGTATAGTGAATAAGGAGCCTCAAACTGACTTATCTCATCTAACCTAAGGTATCACTTGGAAAGGAAAATGTTACTGTCACCAGAAATTTCGCCAGAAAATATTACTTCTGAAGTATCAGAGTTTATGTTATGTCTTCAATGAAGGGCTGAATTTAATTGGATGTATAAATACGTTTCCCTGGAATGGTCGTGCAACAAGGATTCAATCGCAAATTTCCCTCATGTAACCCAAATGCTAATGATTAAGCAACAGCTTCCCAGAGCTAAATGGTAGACATCTCCGCCAGATTTTCCAGATTAGCCTTTTTGTCGCCAAAACTACGGAATCAGTCTTAGCTTTTGAAATGAAACATGAATATTTTGACAAGAAAATAGCTAATCTGATGCCCCTGTTTTTCTATAAGATGCTGGTTGTGGAGCGTTTGAGGTGAGGGTCATTTCGTCGTCTCCTTTCTCAGTTGCGCGCCAATCTCAACCAGAAATGGGCGTCTGATTGATTGACTGATTATAAGTAAGTTTTAGCCTCCCTCGCCAAATCAAAGATATTCAAAGGGAGGACGGATGAAGGTACCATTTAGTATGGAGGTATGGGAATGTGCGTCTGTACTACGCATGAAGGTTTCCAACTCGGACCCATATCGATGAGGACAGAATTGACCTTGTACACCTCGTACAATAATATTACTCACAAAGAATAGTCAAGATGCAGTAGCAATAACTTGACTTCAACGTAGCCTATAAAAACCATAACGCAGAGAGAATTTACATTAAAATCCAGAAAAAAATGAGTGATTCTCAAATTTTTCAGCTTGTTACATAATTAGACATGTTACATGGAGCATGTTACTCCTCTCAGAAAATTTTTTCAATATTAATACATATGTGGCTAAATTGATACACTGAAGAAATTTTTTTGTATTTATTGTATTTGAACGTTCCACTTCTCTAATGAGCGTTTCCAAAAACATCAACATCAGTGGGATGGATGACGTTGCGTGCTTGAAGCTAGTTGAGAAATTCTTAGCTTCGTGGTGGAAAAGTTCAAACCTGGCATCGTTTGCAGAGTTCAAACGGGTCTTCTTTTAAGCTTTCATCCCCATCGCAGCTGAGAGCCTCTGTGGGACTGGTGTCTACATGCTTCCCTGTGAAAATCCTTTCGGTTTGCCCTACTCTCAGATAGCAGTTTTCCTGTTCTAATCCTGTGATTTGGATTTTGTTGCCTATTTCTATTCAAACAAATTTTATTACTTACTTATAATGCGTCTACTTTACAAAGAGAAATGCTAAGATTAAGTTAGTTAAAATTAACTATATGCCAGGTACTGCAATGTTTTTCTGGTTTTCAGAATTCTTCATTATTTCTCTATCAGCGCTAGATTACTCCTGGGAAATTGCTCAATTATTACTCCCCTGAAGTAATAATTGAGGAGTCCAGGGGTGTACCCTGGAGTCAAAGCAATATTCAAAAGTATACATTGCCGAGAGGAATGACAGCTCTGTCGAGTATTTCATCATAAAAGGGAAATTATGAAAAATTAGAACATTACTGTACGCGAGTAACAAGATAAATGACAAGGTTGACATCCCCAGCTCTGTGGCTACTTTAGAAAGAGACATACTAACACTAAGTTAGTTTATGTAACTGGTGGTGGTAACACTCCGACGAAATGTGGAGAGTACTCCTCCTTTCCTGCTTGATAATGGACTCCAACTGTTACTTACAACTGTGTATTTCAACTGTGCAGTTGAACACCCAAAATTAAATATCTAAGTTTTCACAAATTGAATGAGTCTCACACGTGAGCTGGTTGTAACCACAAATCCTGACCGTAGCCATTGTAAGTGTCGTATTTTGGGTACAGAAAACCATCTACACAACAACACTTGAGGTATATTTCAAGTCTTTTCATTATTTCTCCCAACCATATAGTTTCATGCCAAATTTTGCTCAAAAATTGTGACCACTACAACTCAACTTTTAAGGTTACAAATAAATTTTTGCTTTCGAATTATTTTATCCTAAAAAAGGATACTTGCCGAAAAGCAAAGCCTGTTCAGCACTAAAATACTTTAAACTCTTCGATCAGAGTGTAATTTTTACCAAAGCAATTTAAGAAACTACCGTTTAAATTCATTGCTCGAATAAAATGAGATTTGGCGTACAGTAAAACCTGTTCAGCACTAAAATACTTTAGACTCAAAAGAGTACAGTTGTTTATAGACTTTAGTAAGCAATTACCACTAACAGTAGCATGAGATAGATTGGGTTAGTTACATTAATTATAGTGTCGTATCGAGATGGCACAATAGCCCGTGCGTAGAAGTGTCATGATTTAAGTACTAGTTCTTATCAACATGGGGTGGGAAACATACATGTAAAATCGTTTTTCATCATGAACTCCACAGAACTAGCGTCAATTTACTCGGTTGAAATGTGATTAGTCTTCATCTTTATTGTCCTAACAAAATGCACCTCACAATGGACTCGATTTTTACTGAGTATAACCTTCAATTTCTACATTACGCAGATACTTTTGTAAATGAACTGTACTTGATATTTGGGTCTCTATCGCTGCAATTGAAATCATAAATTTACACTACTTATAAAATTTGTTATAGTTTTCAATCAATAACGATGCATTATAGAGGGAGCTATGTCGTATGCTAATGCTATTCGATCTCTAGCCACATTCAAATGATTCTTCAGTTTTCATCAATGATGTGACTTTTCAGCAAGGGGAACTCGCTAGTTTTTCTTACATCTATCACCATCAGAGAGTATCAAGGCGCACATTCCTCGCTAAAACAGCCACTCCTTAAAGCCCCTCAATGGCGCCGACGGCCCGTTATTAGGCTCGGGAAAGCATGTGTTCTCGATCACAATTCGACGATATCGCTCATGATGACCGCAATCACGGACCGCTGCCGTTCGGTCACCTCATTATTGCCGCTCGCTCATTAAGGCGGCGTTATCGTCTCAATAAAAGAGGCCAAGATAGAGCAAATTGCATACGCACATTTACTAGATATGGCTTGTCCGTGCGAGACAAATGTCAGTCACTGTGTCACTCTTCAATGACGCCTTTCCGACGCAAACGATCAATTTCTCAGGATGAGGAGGAGATACAGACGTCAAAAGCATACCGATCGATTTTACAAGGGAATTTTTTACAAGGAATAAGTGATAAAAATTGACCGTCGATGCGGCGTCCATTAGTAGGCAGAAGTTCATGCTCTAAAACGAGGAAGCATGGGAACATTATTCATCGTAAATCAGGTTCACGCTGCCGTTTGGCATAACACGAATTGGAGTGAACGCAATAGGAACACAGAATTTCTTGAACGAACTAGTGCTATTTAATTACATTTTTCCCTTTGGAAATTTAAACACATTACATATTTCCTCAGTTTATTTAGAGTCAAGCGATGAATTTCCTATGTGAATTAATTCTTACATTATAATCACAAAACCCATGAAAGGCTAGAAAATTAAATATGTAGAAAAAAGAATCAAAACCGTGTGAAATGTGAGATGACAGACAGAAAACGAGAATGACGGAAAATTTTCAAGGTCCAAGTGCTCGAGCTAACTCGGAGCACAAGCGCTGACTCTGCAGTAAGTTTTCAAAATAAAGTTATCGAAGAAACTAATTTCACTTCAATCACAAATCCTGTTTTTCGTTGCTTGGGTAGTACACTTATTTTATTTCAAGGATTTCCTCCCAAAACTGACTAACGAGTAGCTGTGTGCAGTGAGATTCTGGTAGAAAATGAAAAAAGAAGACTTTCCTCGGTGGCTTCTTCCGGATGGTGTGCCTCCTCATATGCAGTAATAAAATGGCATAAAATATCACCGTTTGAAAAAGCCGACCGGTATATTCTCAGGTTGCTGAAAAGGCGTCAGATAGCAAGCAGTCATGTTCCGCAGTGCAGGCGGTTGAGTCGAAGTAGAGGAGAAATATTCCTTCGTTTCGACACTCATCTTTCGCCTCTCATGATCAGAGTTGCGGCTATGAAGGAGGAACGGATCGCTTGAAAAATACCAAGTCTTACTACAAACCTGACCTCATGTGTTGTTAAGCCATAGATTGCCAATAAGTCACAAGGTAAATATCGCTATATCATGAAAATTTCGATATCTAAGTGTGTTACTTGAAATTTAAACTTGAAGAAAATAAAAGGAAAGTTCAGCGATTTATTATCGTAAACATTTTAAAATCCAGCTCGATCATTCTTTTGGAAATAGAACAGTTATTTAGGTGATAATAAATCTAACTTAAATTAACAAAATAAATATCGTCCACAATGTATAGCAGTCACACTCACACTATTTATTTTCGATTCGAGGTTGAAATGATCTAATGTTTGCTTCAACGTAAGCATCGCCTTAAAAATACTGTAATATTTCAAATCAGAAAGGCGGCACCAGTGGCTGAGCCTATAACTTTGAAGTGAGCTGCAGACACCGGAGTATTGCACTCGTCCGCATGAACAGCGACATTGACAGCAGTGTGATAGACATTCTAACCGGCCCTTCTACGAAAACTTCTGCCTTTTACCCTAACTCATTATTCGTAGGAGCGTTTTTCTCGTCATTATAGATATTCTCCTTAGGATTTGACGATGCAGGAGGACACGTTTAGAAACGTTTTGAGTTGAAAGTAATAAAAAAAATTTCTACTAAATTCATAGCTAATTTTTTATGAATTTGCCATTTCATTAGCGTAATGATGGTTCATCGGAATTTATGCCTATTAAATAGTAGAAATTAAATTTCGTTGTCATTTTTATCTTAATATTACATTAACATCAATTTGAGAGTTTGAACCCTCTTTTAGAATTATTTTACATTAAACGGTCCCTTCATACGCTGACTAATACTTTCAAGAATGATTCCAGTCATTGTATTAAGCTTCGATCCCAATTTTCAGAGTTTAAAACCATCACATGAACTGTTTTACTCCTAATTAGCGAGTAGCTGCAAATCATAGAGAAAAGGGCGTGTTCCTCTCGTCCCAAAACCGACAGGGCACAATCTGTCACAACGCTAATGCAGCGCTGATTGTCGTTGAATGAACGCCAAAAAACATCTGGTTAAAAGAGGAGACAGGATATAACTTACACTGGTGCAACGCTTCCGATTGAAATGATTCATGTTCCCTTTCCAAGTGAGATTCTATTTTAAAGTTGTGTAGAATTTTTCTTTTTGTTGTTAGTATGTCTTGAGTGAGAACAGATTTAATTTCCATTTTTGACGCAAATTGCCATACATTGCTTACATTACAGGCCGGGAGGGTCCATTCAAAGCATTTGCTCGTTATGAGCGTGGTGACACGTTCTGTAGTAAAGCTTTAGTACAATGATATCACGCTTTTTTTCTCTACGAAACTTAACACAACCTGGAATCTAACATCAGGATCCATAGCACAACCATCACGCAAGTGCATAAAATTATCTGATCTCAAACTGCACAGACCTGAAACACAGTTCGGCTCCTCTGCTCTAATAAAGAGCTGAGTGGTGAGTGAAGTTGATTGACTTAGCATCTTATCTAGCGGTGCAATCCTTGCATTATCATGAGCAAGTAGGTGCGGTGCAATCCTTGCACTATCATGAGCAAGTAGGTGCGCTGCACGGGATGTGCATGCAAACAACTCACTCGTCGTCGCACTACGAATTGCTGCACTGCTTGTCTTGTTGGGCTTTGAATGCCGATGAAATGTGTAGATAAGCATTTAAATTTCTGGTGTGAATAAAAGATATAAGTGGGGGTGCAGGGCTTGTGAACACGCTGAGAAGCGTTGAAAATATCGATGCAAGCTTCATTGTTTGAAGTTACACCCTTAATTGTATGTTACAAAGACGCCCATCACCACGCATCCAAAAAACGCATGAAGATGTCTGAGAGTTGTGAGTTTGAAACCAAAGCATTAGCCGCCTGGAACCTCCCTCCAAAGATCGTTTGTTGTCGGCCGCGGTCTTGCAAGCATGCGTTGCATGAGCGCCTCGCCAAGTCCATCAAGCTGGCAGGCCGGAGTGTGTCGGTCGGGTCTCACATGCCCCGTTTATTAAGAACGTTAAGGTCCTGACTTATCTATTGCCATGCCAATTGCCAGATAATGGGAGACGTTACCAGTTGCTTTTTATGGGGCTTCTCTGAAAGAAGCTTGACGGGCTTTTGAAGGATCCGAAACAAGAGCGAAGTGCACTTTTTCGTCTGTGTAGTTGGGCCAAGGTTCCTTACATTAATGGCGAAGAAGACGAAAAAGCAACCCCCACGACTGCAATAAAAGATGCTCATCTCTTAACGGATATTCAAACTCCATAAAATTTTCAAATTGTGGGATTTTTTCTCTCGGTCGACGAAGAGCTTCTCGTCTCGATGACCATCCAAGCGTGCATCTTTTTAGCAATTGAGGTTCTTTGAGTTCATTTTTGAATCGCGTGCCCGCAACTCTTCTTGGGAGTCGACCAGCCCGGGCCTCGAGCGCTGCTTGTGATTGCATCGTCAGAATATAAGGTCTCGCACACCTGAGGAAGTGTGCTATGATCGAGAGGATAGATTCTGAGATCAAATGCAAGGTAATGAATTTCATGAAAATTTGTTAAGAGCGTTCATATTTCAAGAAAAATGCATTTACACGAAGAAGTACTCCATGTGGTGGGTAGGCATACATATATCTCGTCTACTAAATTGACAGCAATTAACATTCCATTGGCCTTTGAAATACAGTGTAAAATGTTAACTATGTGTTATCTTGCGCTCTAATTTTTGAAATACCATTCTTTGATTAGCGGTAATTTTTTCAAGATGAAATAAAAATAAATAGATCCACAAGGCGCTTGCTGGTACAAGGACTCAATCTTGTTCTCGCTATCCCGAAGAGTGTCAAAGCAACAAAGAATTCTTCAGCATTGCATAAATTTCGTTGACGCTCTGTTTTGCTGCGCCGTGGAATTCCAAGCTCTCAGATCACGTCCCAGATAATGTAGGCAAGCCTCGCCAGCTCTGCCATCGCGCAAGTCTACCGTACGCAAGCACGAGTGAGATCCCAATTCCATAAGAGCACAATTCAGTCGCAGATTGTGATAACGCTCATTTCGCACCGGAATGGCACTGCACGGGGGCAAAGCCTTCGTCTTTAGTTATGATTTGCTAGCGCGCACTCAAATCAATTGATGTTTTGTTTTGACGAACTTAAGTAAACTATTTGCAGCACTTAGTAATAAATTCAAATATACACTTTAAATTTTTCCCGTATATGCATTTTATTAGGGAAATATTTTTTCATAAGTAATAAAACATCTCATGACGGCTTCTGTGGAAATTTTAATATTTTATGATTTAATCATCGCGGGTTTTCCCACCATGTTTCTATCCCTTGTACTTCATTTCTAGCCCAAGGTACATAACTTCTTCTGAGTAGATAAATGGGTCTATAGCGGGCTTGCTCTAAAATTTTCGTACAAAACAACACTAAAGTGCAACGACACGCTGTGTGGCAGATCCAAACTGTGCGTTCGTTTATAAAGCTTACTCAAAAAGACCGAATTCCTACAAACGTTTGTTACAGACAACACATCACGATACCAAAACTTTTTGCATTAAAAATTAATTTTCAAATAAGTGTAAAAAATGGAAACAAGCATACAATATGTCAGCAGGAAATAAATTTGCTCACATTAATATCGCAGCGCATATTTTGAAATGAGCAAAACGGAATCACGAGCCTCTAGCGTCAGAAGCGCGCGGTGCCACCTAGACTCGTCACCCCTGCTGTAGCGCTTGCAGTTCGCTCTGTACAGTGGCCGCAGCCGCGCCTTTGACTTCAGTGCCTCAAAGCAAAATTTATGCGCTTTTTCCAGTCGGAACACATTGTTCAATCATGACATGTTTGGATTTTGTTAAGCTGCACCAATACCATTCAGGTAATAGAGTACTAGTACTAAGGTGCTACAATACTATTCAGGTAATAGAGTACTAGTACTAAGGTGCTACAATACTATTCAGGTAATAGAGTACTAGTACTAAGATGCTACAATACTATTCAGGTAATAGAGTATTAGTACTAAGATGCTATAATACTATTCAGGTAATAGAGTATTAGAACTAAGGTGCTACAATGTGATTCAGGTAATAGAGTATTAGTACTAAGATGCTACAATGTTATTCAGGTAATAGAGTACTAGTACGAAGGTGCTACAATACTATTCAGGTAATAGAGTACTAGTACTAAGGTGCTACAATACTATTCAGGTAATAGAGTACTAGTACTAAGATGCTACAATACTATTCAGGTAATAGAGTATTAGAACTAAGGTGCTACAATGTTATTCAAGTAATAGAGTATTAGTGCTAAGATGCTACAATGTTGTTCAGGTAATAGAGTACTAGTACGAAGGTGCTACAATACTATTCAGGTAATAGAGTATTAGTACTAAGATGCTACAATACTATTCAGGTAATAGAGTACTAGTACTAAGGTGCTACAATGTTATTCATGTAATAGAGTATTAGTACTAAGATGCTACAATGTTATTCAGGTAATAGAGTACTAGTACGAAGGTGCTACAATACCACAAAGGTACTAGGATGCTGCTAATGTGCTGAGAATTTCCCCGCAACTGCTACTATACATTACTAGGAGTTGGACTTGTTCTCTTATTGGTCACAATGGGTGCTCATTTTTGCTATGTTTTAATCAAAATTCCGTGTTCTAACCCATGTATTTCACCATCGCTGGGACTGTCTCGGAGTGAATGGATATTCTTGCCATTCTTATTAGAATTCCGCGTTTTAGTCCCTGCATTTCGCCATCACTGTGATATTACACCATTTTTCAATGTCAGAAAATATCGCCTCTGAGAATATCTTTAACTTAAATTCATTTCGCACATCCTCGACTCTATTCGCCACATGCTATATGATGCAACTACTTCACCATTTTTTGCGTAGTGGAGTCTATCAATACTTACCATCTACTCGTTAGTAAACCGAAGAAGCGCTGGTTTATGGAACATTTGAGACAACATCACAACTTCCTGCAATAAAAATAGCGCTGCAATTACCATGACACGCACACCAAGGCAAGCGTGCGAGCCCTGCGCATTTGCGTGCCCTTCATTCACCTGCAACTTTTTATGTTGTTTGCAAGTAAACAAAACTGGCGCTGTCTGTTCCAACTCCTTATCCAGTACAATAATTCGTACGGTATCTGCACTAAAGATCGGACCCATCCACGATTATTGACAGACTGACGTCCGCAAGATTCGCGGATCTGATTTTGAGGTGATCGATTGCTCCCGCCGAAAGATCATTTCTTTTAGATCTTACCAAATTACCAGGAGCATAGATCACAGCCATGCGATTGCGAAACGAATAGTTCGTAAAATAGAGGAGGTCTGAGATAGCTAAAACAAATAGTTCGGACAACAGACGAAGCCCACGGACAATATCGTCAGGCAGATCATAAGTTTAATGAGGCTGAAATGTCGCTTCAAATCATCAGTCTAGGGTTTGGATCTTGGCTGCGCAGGAGGGTGGCTCACTGGTTGAAAATAAAAGATCATATTTTAAGCTAGGGCAGTATTCCTCTGTTGCGCGACACTCTTATGAAACTGGTTTAAAATTATTCCCAGAAGGAGCTTGAAAACATCCTTTGTTGAAGCTCGCAGTGCCCGAATAGAACACAACTTCGTATCTGGAATTGAAAATAACCTAATGAACAAGAGTCAATAATCTCTCTACCCTGGAGAAGGGGCAAAAATTAGTTAAATTTCGATAAGTATTCTTAACGCGATGTTAAATAATATTTTATACGTTTTTATGCAAAGAGCAAAAAATTTTACAGCATGATTCAGAGGCACATTTGATTTTGTTGTAAGCGAATGTAAAGGTAAATCTTAATGTTGGCTTCAACAACCCACTAAACAAGCGGTATACAAAATTGTTAGTCCAAATAGGCATTTTACTTTTGACATAGCTATTTTTGTTGAATTTAAAAATAACGGTGCAATTTCTTTTGTTTGAGGGATCGAATTAAGGTAGCTTAGAGTGGTGAGTGACAGCGAGCCCACCGTCATAATAGGAGGGCTGACATATAGTTTTGAAAAGGATTCTACATTCTCTTCTGAAGGGCTACTACATGGTTTTTAAGAGGGCTGTGATATTCTTTTCAAGAGAGATACTACATGGTTTCAAGAGGACTACTATATTTTCTTTGAGAGGAACACTAGATGGTTTTCAAGAGGGCTTTTATATTATTTTAAAGAGGACTACTAAATCGTTATAATAGCGATAATATAAAATTTCAACGAGAGTTACTCCATCGGTTTTACGACTGCTCCTACATTGTTGCTGACAGGACAACAATTCCAGTAACAAAAACCTGCATTCTATTAAATTCTTTAAGAGGAATGAAACACAAGGAAACCATTCATTTATGAAATTAATCAATATTTTCATCCCGTCAGCTACCAACAACTGCGAGATCGACAGTTGGTGTTTGCGCTTCACTGCCGGAAGGACATCAAGCACCTCTGGAAGGGCATCAAGCACCTCTGGAAGGGCATCAAGCATCTCTGGAAAAGCATCAAGCACCTCTGGAAAAGCATCATGCACCTCTGCGCTCCCACTGCCTGGATCTTCACTGCTGAATGTTCAGCGAAGAATGTTGATAGATGTTTTGCTCCAATAAATTAGATGCATGTAACGCTGAAGTTTTTCGAATGAGTTATAACTATGTCAGGACGCAATAATGGTTGTCAAATGAGTTAAATGTTGTTCATTAACTCTGCCATTAAAAGTGGGACGTTATATTTTGGGAATTGAAATTTTTTTTCAAACAAACTTAAAAAAAACACTGTCCATGTAAGCAAAAGTTCATTTGTTTGATCACTGTGAGTCATGTATTCCGCAAAGTTGCGTCTCGCAGATGACCAATAGCTTGGTCATCAGTATCTGGCAGCGTTGACCACAGCCAACAGGGAGTTTCAGCCCCTGCCAGTACTATTTTTGTTCAAACTATCACTGTGTATCACTTGCAGAAGCCTTGCTATTCAGAAGTGGGTAACGGGACCAATGACTGGGCTCTCGACTCAGCGCGAGCGTCGCATGAAATGCTGCAGCGCTGAACCACGCCGCCGCGCGTGCTGCTTCACAGCGAAAAAGTAGGATGAGGTACGATTTTGGATGCATGTCTTTTCAAGTCAAAACTCCACGTTACTAAGTATTAAAGCGGCTGCTCAATTTTTAATAACTGCGGTATGTCTATTTTTTAAATCAATATGGAATGAATATTATTCATTTCTTCTCGAAACAACTAACGCTTCATTGCGTAAGAATTCGATAAATGAATAATTCAAAAATATGCTTACTCTTCTTGATTTTTTAACTTAGGTATAGACGTGAGACCTCTGTAAATACGGCGCTGTACACGTTCTATGAAAAATTTTGCAGGACAATAACATACAGAAGGTATCTTCTGAAAGGGCATGAGGGATGTTGTTACAGTTTCGTTACAGTTTCATGAGTATCGTTGGCTTAAGTTTCACGAATTTCAAATTTGTTCTCAGATATTTCTCATGTTGAAATGTTTCAGTTTTGGAATACGACTCGATACAATTATTTTCTCTAACAAAACTTGATTTGTTCACTCATTTATTTAAAAAATAACTCTAAACAAAAATCTTTGATAACTTTCTAGTGTTCAGTCTGTACACAAAAAGACATTATTTCCAGTTTCTAGTCCAAAATAAACATCTTATTGCGGTACCAACGTACAACACAAAAAACTGGAAATTAAGACCATCAAGAAAGCATTTCAAAGAAGGCGACAAAATGCCAAGCATTTCTGAATTGCGTCAATGTTTCTAGTGTTCAAGCGAACACGAGGGTGACACGTTCCGTTCCATGCCACCGACAACCCGAGAGCGCTGGTCCCTGCTTCCTCATCGCGGCTCGGCTTATCAAAGCGGGTCTGGCCCGAAAGGCTTTATCAGTTCTGTAATGCGCGACTGCCACAGGAGCTGCTGCTGGCCTGTCATCTCTCAAAGCTTTACTTATCGCCGACGATTTATTGTACTGACAAACGACCTACTGACCGCTAAACCGAGACGGTGAGGAGACATTTGTTTTTTATGATAAATAGCGAGCGAGCTTTGTGAACGTCGCCACAGAGCGTCTAATGTTGTCTCTGCGTGTGTTTGTTCTGAACAACATTGCATGTTTGTTGTAGCAACACTGCATGTTTGTTGTGAGCAACATTGCATGTCTGTTGTGAGCAACATTGTATGTTTGTTGTGAGCAACATTGCATGCTTGTTGTGAGCTACATTGCTTGTTTGTTGTGAGCAACATTGTGTGTTTGTTGTGAGCAACATTGCATGCTTGTTGTGAGCTACATTGCATGTTTGTTGTGAGCAACATTGTATGTTTGTTGTGAGCAACATTGCATGCTTGTTGTGAGCTACATTGCATCTTTGTTGTGAGCTACATTGCATGTTTGTTGTGAGCAACATTGTATGTTTGTTGTGAGCAACATTGTATGTTTGTTGTGAGCAACATTGCATGTTTGTTGTAGCAACATTGCAGGTTTGTTGTGAGCTACATTGCATGTTTGTTGTAGCAACATTGCATGTTTGTTGTGAGTAACATCACAGGTCTGTTGCCACAGCACCGTAGCTACAACTATTATAGTCCAGTGGGATACAAACTTGGGTGTAAGAATACTCAGTTTTATCATGCATCAAAACACTTTTTACTGCCAATTTACAAACTGAGTTGTTCTTAAATGTTTTGCGGTGAAAATGAGCATCCAAATGAATTACTACACTTCCTGAGTGTCTCCAGATTTGAAAGTCCCGCAATCGTACAAACGGCTCATGGTATCTGTGTTAAACGAGTCAAATAGCAAATTGTTTTGACAACTAATATAAATTATAATTTACTGTAGAAACAAGCCTAATTTGATCAATGAATTGTTGATCTTCAGTTCGGTGAATGGGCGTCTAATCACTTAGAGGTGAACTCTCACATTCAACCTAAATAGAGGACTTCTCGTGGAAAATATAGAACAACATCCATCAGAATTATGAAACATGAGTAAGAATTGTAATTTCCTCTATGATTTGATTTGGTCACGAGTTTCATTAAGGCAAAGAGCTGACAACACACAGGTTACTTCATGGAAATCCACGTCACGTGCGGAATACGTCAATCGACAAATCACAAGAAAATCAGCTGTCGTGCGGTAGTGCACTCAAGCACCAGTGCTCAGGTTAAGTGTGCAGGAAGTAATGAGACCCGACCCTTACTGCGCTGCGTTTTGGTGTCTGGAACTATGGAGTACAGACTTAGTCCTTCACTGCTTGGTTTATCGAATATGACACATACCCAATTTTGCTGTAGGTAGAAATAATTATTTGAGACAAGTGCATTTCTACGTTTCGTACTGTTAATGAGACACACGATACACAAAATGAACGTGTATTAAAAGTATGGGAATGAATGGTACGATAAGAAAATATCACGAGAAGTTTCGAAAACGCGTAGGTGCATCTCATGCATTTAGTCACAGTAATTCAAACTTGAAACGTACGTCTTGCACATTCATTTTCGATCTCTATGCCAGAGAAAAAACATCGCTTTTGCAGAATTTACAAGAATACTTAGAACATGTATTGATACCGTTTCGTTACCTGATGACGAAAACTTCAAATTTTGAATTGTTATCAATTCTTTGAACGAGAGGCGTTGTTGGAAGTACAGGAAAGTCCATAACCTGATCTTACTCAGTCGTCTTATTCGCTTCCCACAGACAGATCGTCCAGCGCTAGCCTCACTGCCCTCGATTCACAGTAAACTCCAAGTGCAGTCGATCTGAGTTGCTCGACTTCATCTCATGTGAACCTCAACTCATACGGATTGAAATTAGTCCCAGTTAGTTCTAACTTAAATGAGAAATCGTACTATTTGAAAAATTGGGGCTTGCTTTAAGTTCAGGCTCGCATAAGATGTAAGACGAAAGAACTCTAGGATCAACTGCACAATAAACTCAAGGGACTTTGATCTTGAGCGAAAACAAAATTTTGTACGAAGATCAATGAAATATTTTTCCTTTTGAAGATTATCAAATGTGTTTATTAATCTAGTGAGTTAATTACGAATTATTTATGGATACGCCTCATGGCCGCTGGTCTTAATCAACATAACAACATACTGATTCAACGATGCGTGAACTGTTAACTTCTCATTCATGGTTTCAGAAAAGTCCGAGTTGATTTAATAGGCAGATAAATTCTGGAATTTTTCAGAACGCGTCAAATTTGGGCTTCTTTAGAGGTAACCAGGATTCGAGACTTCAAGTAATGCAGAGCAATAAAAATTGACATGAATTAAGCGATACAATTGCCATAAAATTTTTCTGACTTTCATTCACATAATGCATATGAATTGGCCTTGAAATTGAAGTCTACGTATCATATTTGGTACTTCATTCTCGTGAAAGGAAAGAAGTGTCCAGTGGAGATTACAGCTTAGGACACTTCTGCGTGCTTTAAAAGGCAACCCATACACCCGCACCCCTGCGATCTTGCAGCTGCAAAAAATGCTTTCTGAGCTACGACAGACTAAATTTGACTTTATCGCATGGAGGGACTCACTCTCATCTCTATGGCTGTCACAACTGCATTTTGAATTGTAAACCTTCGTTCTGTGATCGACTTGTTCATGTTAGAATACATTATCATGTTTAAATATTAGAATCAGTGTATTGCAGGTTGAGCATGAAAATGAGTGAACTTCGATTAAGTTAACTGTTTCTCTAATTAGTAACTTAATGCCACGAACGCTTTCATAAGCAAACGTGAAACGGTAGAAAAGACAGGCAATAGCTGTCCTGAAATGAATGATCTCATGACGTCCTGTAAGAACTTCAAACCTTGTCAAAAGCGCTAAGTAGAAACTGCTCCGAAATCGTGCGAAAGTCCGCATAAACTGGCGGTGAGATCCAATGTTGGCTGCTAACCGATAATGGTGCTCAGACTGGGAAGACTGGAAGATATCAGCATTTAAGAAGAAAAAACACTTTCTGAGTCTAAGGAAAAGGCTGGCAAATGTAAAAGCGTCGAATTTTTTCAACAGAGGCAGTCTTGTTTTAAATTTGTTTTTAATTGGTAGGTTCACAATACTCCTAGCAGCGTGGTAGATTAGATTACATGTTAGTTTAAGCTTCCCTAACCGCAATAAAGGAGTTCCAAAGAGAGTAAAGAGGAAGGCACCATTTAATATGGAGCTAGAAGGACGTTAAATCTATGCACAAGGTGCATGGAATCAATAAGTTGAGAAAGAAGTTCATGAAACAGGATAAAAGTTGAAGAGAGTAGTAGATGCGGAAAAACAGGACAGCAGTGAAACGAAAACAGATGGTCTGTAACAAAGCAATGAACAAATCCTATTTCAACACAAGGAAGGCCTACATAACTGTCAGCTTGAGAGCTCATTTTTTCGCTGGGAGTGCTGAGTTTAGTACTGCGGTATACATTGGAAATAAAATAACTACACCAACACAGTGACTCACAACCTACCAACAGCTAAATCTATTTAGTTTTTGTAATTAAAGAATCTGGCTGAATTACCATGGTGAGCATCTGTTTAGAAAGAGTTAAAAATAATCACAATGTAATTGCGTATTTGTGATTACTGTGCGAACAATGTTGATACGTGCGTTAATTTTCAATTCAGAATTTCATGTCCTATATTTCGACAACATTGAGATCGCTCACATTTTGTCCTTCATATTTAGGTATTTTTTATTCAAGTTTAATTTAATTTTTATTCAAGTCTAAA